>JAOXOE010066205.1:0-30685 GCA_028565055.1 Phoeniculus purpureus
AAGGCAGGATTGGACGTGGCACTTGGTGCCATGGTCTAGCCTTGAGCTCTGTGGTAACAGGATGGACTTGATGATCTATGAGGTCTCTTCCAACCTTGGTAATGCTGTGATACTGTGATCCGCAGTGCATGCCTAACATAGATTTATTTTGGTCAATTGACTTGGTAGACTATCTTAGAAAACAGTTATTTTATAGGCTGCCTGGGAAGACAGCTGTGTACATTTCCTTGGTGGGAGTTCTTGGCTTTTCAGGAGTAAAGACTTTTGGCACAACAAACTCTATGGAAGGACCTGGCCTGGGAGGCTCCTCTTGACATTGTCATCTTAAGAGGCTCCACTTCCATGCCACTTCACAGAGATCTGGCTACCCATAACTACCAAATTTCAAAATGTTTCTCCTCTTTACTCATGAGTTATATGGCTTTGGAAGACAAGGTTGTCAGACCTTGAGAAGGCTACTTTTCCTGGTGCCTGTGTGAATTAAAATGCCTAGACAACGGTATCAGTTGAGGAGACTTGCTGAGAAAAAAGCGTGTGTCACTTGTATCTTGGCAGTCTTGCTTCCTGGCTCATTGCTATAGCAATGAATCACAGTTTTGGGATGTAGTTATTAACTCAGACCCAAGGGGAACCTTCTCACCTTCCTGTATCTCCAGTAGACCAGCTGGCAAGCTGCCTTGCCCGCTGCTACCAAACTCATCTGCTTCTGGTCCTAGTCCCTGTGGGATAAGGGCCTGTGCCATCATCTAGATGGCAGAAAGGTGGAGTAGCCTGGCCTTGTTATTAGGAGAAGGGTGTAACCCTCTCTGCAAGCATTCAGTCCAAACCTTCGGGAAAAAGATCACATTTAGCTACCAGGTATAAATCAAAGCAGGTAAAGAAGTAGGAAGGACTACTGACCTAAACATCTGTCTTCAAGACCTCATTTATTGTAAAGCAATCCAAAGCCTCGTGTGCTCTGGCTAGCCCCAGCTCATGGAAATTTCCTGTGGGTTAATCTACCACGAATTTGGGCAGCCTCTAAACTGCCCTACAATGTAGATCCAGAGAGAGGAATTTCAGCAGAACATCACCATCTCCCCAACAATCTGAGCAAAGCAAAGATTCTGCCCTATTGGCTCTAGATACAGCTATGTGTGTGCAGCCTTTAGGTAGAGTGAGCGTGAACAGCAGACCCTGAAAAAGGAAGACAAATCAACTGTTATTGCCAGTGTGGTAGACTTTTGCTAACTTGCATGGCCACCCTTTCAGCTCCACAAGTGTAACCATTGTCCTCAGCAAATGAGTTCAGTACGACCAAAGATTACTTACACTACCGTGTGTAAGTAGTGCTGTTGCAAAAGTGCTGTTGCAAAAGTACTTGAATCTGAAGCAAATCACTCTTGGAAATAAACAGGGGGCATTGGGAAATCACATTCTGGCAACTGTACAAAGTGTGTGCATTTCCCATAGAATTGAATAAAAATAGATTGTGCTGAAAAAAGTGGTAAAAACCTCATGGGAATGCATGTCTGGCCTTGTTTATATTCCACTCCTGGGAATACAGTTAGACTATTGAAAGGGTGGTGCAATTATGAATTCTATTTTTAAAATGTAAATATTTCTGTTTCTTGTAACAATATCAAAAATAATCACTTTGATGATCTACATTAACTAGCCAGTCTTAACTTGCTGCAAGTCATATAAATTAAGATACTTATACTGCATTTATAGTGATTAATATCATGGGGTCTTTAGGTGGTACCAGAATAGCAATAGCAAAGTCACATATAGATTTGTATGTTCACGTGTTATTTGTACATGCACACACAGGTACATACAGGAGCGAGAGAGACAGAAAGACCATCCTTCTGTTCCAGAATCTGTAAAGGTCATTACATTTAGACTATTTTTCAAGCAAATGCACATTTTCAAGTTTTCATAGATAAACCATCCTGAGACAAACTGGAGACTTGGGGCTCCTGTGCATAGCTCTGAACCATCCACATTTGTCCTTTAGGGTGTGCTGGTTTGAATTAATGTTCTTTCAAAACATGGCTTTTCCAGCTACAGACACACAACTTCCCTCATAGATCAGACAATACCTGAACCCCTCTTGTCTGATGCCTTTAATACACAAGTGTCTGTCCCACAGCCCTATCTACCTACTGTCCTGCAGTCATATCTACCTACTCAACCCAAGCTGTATGTACGTGTGCAGAGGCACCCAAACTGGAAAGGAAATGTATCCTTCGATAGGGTCAGAATGGTGATTTTACTCACTTACGCTGTTCCTGCTTCTGACCAAGACGAAAGTCTGCAGGAAAATTGCCACCACATTAAGGTGCAAACCAAGGAAAATTTTTCAGCTGGTGCTTTTGTGTCCTCTTCAACCAATACTTAGGCAGATGCCTTTTTCCTCCTGACAAGAAAATACTGATTTCTTCAGAAAATAATGAGCAATAATTACAGAAATAAAATAAAACCCCAAACCTACAACCAAACAAAAAACCCAACCTAACCCAAACCAAACCCCCAACAGTTCATGTCCGCTAAAAAATCTGATTCCTCCCTAGGAGAACCACAGGCTCCACAGCCCCTTCCTTTTGGAAAGTATCTCCAAAGAAGCCTAGGATAATTGTTGTAACAGATCTGTTTGGAGGAACACTGGCAGTTATTGAGCAATGCTAGGCATGAAATTGCAGGGTTTTCTCCATTTAGCAGCTATTTCTACCCCTTTGCTACCTGGTTTTTGCTGCACAGCAGGTGCTCTAAGCTCAAGACTAGTGAGAGAAGGGAGAACAGTTTGTCTTTCAGAAATTATTAGATTTCCCAGCTCCCTCTAGGGAAAGGAAAAGCAAACCTATCCATTCATGTAGTTCTTTTGCATTTAAATAATGCCCAAGGATCCGGTGGTGACTGTAAATTTTTAAAAGTGTATTTGTACGACGATTTTCTCACTTTTACTTCATAGTTCATAAGGTCTAAGAACTGCTTCATCTTTTGGGATATTTTTGTGTTCCTCTACAGACAAGAGTTTCACTTTCCTAGAAAAAATGTTGAGTAATTTCTGATAAGTAAGACCAACACTATTCTTTGCCTTAAAGGGGCTGGGAGGAATGACTAGACAATCTAGACTGATACCCTTCAGCACTTAGATCATTCACTGTAAGCCTGTTCTACTGAGCATAATAATAGCTGCTTAGATAAAGGATGTGCATTCTCCCAGTCTTTTCACCTCAAGGCGTTTCCTTTAGGTTAAGAATAATTCTTGTAGCTCTCTTCTGCACATCTCCCATTTTTAAAACATTCTTCTGAACACACGAGCACCAAAACCATAGGCCATACGCTTTTACTGATCTCAAGAGTGCTTTACAAAGGGAACATCCCCATTCCCATTTTCTGTTTTGCTCTTGAAAAAAAACCAAGAATCTTATTAGCCTCTTTCTCTGCAGAATTATACTGGGAATTCAAGTTGAGCTGCTGCCCCATTTTGATCACTAGGTCCTTTCAAGCATTGCTTTCTAAGATAAAGTCCTCCCATTGTGCAGAAACATCTTGCGCTCTTTCTTCTGAAGTTAATTACTTAATATGTAGCTGTGTGAAGAAAGATTTTATTTAAATAGATGAGTTATCCAGACTGCTCCAGGCTTTTCTGAGCTCACTGATATCCCCATTCTGACTGGGTTTTGTGTCATCTGGAAATTCTATCAGCAACATTTATACTTGCTCCCAAGTGATTGCAAGAGGGAGGTGTTGAATAGATGCAGCCTACTGTCAGTTCCTGAGGAACCTCTCCATCTGATGATGACTTTCTGTTGCTAAGTACTTGGAAAGATTTCTGTGCTAGCCATTTAACAGGTTGTGCTGGCAGTGTACTATGCTGTTTTTATAAACAGTAGGACATCACATGAAATAAGATCCTCAAAATAGCCGAAGTCTACTACATCTATACTCTCATTTTATCTCATTACTTTTTAAATTAGTTTTACTTTTAATGGCAAATACAGCATCCCCTATACTGATTAAAAATATTCTAGTTACGTTTTTCTGAAATTAAACAAGTGAAGCACAAAAAGAGGACTGAGAGAGGCTATCCAGACCACAAAAAGTGGATTTAAATGGAAATCAACAGCTGTTCATTCCCTGAATAACAACAGTTTTATGTAGTTTCCAACACGTATCAAAGCTCATACTTCCTGGAGATTCCAGTTAGGTTTGAATTAAGAAGTGGAAAAGTAAGGGACTTGAGGTCAGAAGAATTGCAGTCTCGCATCTTCTGACTGCAATTCTTCTGACATATGATGTCACTAAATAAGGTTGAAGACCTCATTTCATGACCAATGTAAGCCAAACTAAATTTGCATTGCTAATGAAGGGATAGTCTGATACCACTTCTCAGCTGTCATTTCTATTCTGTTCTTCATGACAGTATGATTCATCTCAGCTCCACCAGGCATTTAATTTGATCAACTACATAGCCCTGCAAGCACTAAAAAGGTGATGCGAAAAGAAGGGGAAAAAAAGATGAAGGGAAAGAAACACTTGCTCAAGGGTTAAGAGGGTGCTATTCTGGTGGAAGGAAACACCTCAAACTTTGTATCAGGGTACACTGACTGTGAACTGGTACTGAAAATGACAGGGGCTATTGCATTTACAGTGCTTCACTACTGTTCTTTTTCCTGAGCTGAATTCCTTTCTGCTTGCTTGGAGAAAAGTCCTCATTGGTGTAAATAAAAATTCTACTTGAGTACAGAACTGTCAACTTGGTTCTTGCTGTTTTAGATGTGCATTAGGCAGGGGAAGAGCTAAGTGCTATGAATCCACAGAACAATAAGCATGGGCAGAGCAAAGGACACTCAAGTAAAAGAAGAGTCATGAGGACTGTGTTCAAACTCAATCCATGAGTTACAAGCACTAGCTTCTCATATTGCTGACAGAGCTGAACATTTTTCTGATAAATAGATTTGGGGTTGGTAATTCATTTGGTAAAATAATAATAGTGACATATCATTCTAATTAGAAGCACAGAAAAGTGAGAAGCTATGGATCAGTGCAGCTGCAATTTCTGCTACTGCTGAAAAAATGTCTGGCTGAATAATTGCCATTAAAAACTGTCAGCAAGAAAATTCTGTGAACAAGATTTGCCTAGTAAGCCAGCATGATCTGAGAAGAAAAATAAGTCTATTGTGACATTTTAAAGGTATTTTAGAAGATCAGAAATTGGTATGTGATTGTTCCTATGAAATGTGGTTCAAAACCTACTAACCAGCTATTGCTTGATCGAGATCCATCAAGGAAAAGCCTTGCCACGTATCTGAAGAAATTTTGAACCAAATGTAAAACACAAAGGGATTTGCAGGTTGTCAGCAGCAGCTTTTAATGATGCAGTATGTAAAGCGTGTCTGCATGTAAAGTTTTAAAAGCCAGGACAAAAGATGCAACACAAAAAAGTCTTTAAAATGAAGGAAATACAGAGAGTAACATTTCTTGCTCCCAAATGTCACTCTTTTCTTACTATACTGCAGTAGACATAGGGCCAGGTTTTGTCCTGTGTTTTCTCTAGTATTGGTGATATTGATTGATATTGGTAGCCCCCATTGAGAGTTGCCAGGTTCCCATCTTAGGAGAGAGATTACTACAGACAGAAGAGATCAAGGTTTCTTCTTTCTGGATTAGTTGTACAGCTGGTTCAAGCTGCCTCCAAGAAGATAACCAAGATGGGGTTATAAAAGTTTGTACTCCACTAGCAGGCATGCTAAAGTTACTTTGTATTCAAGATAAAAGCCTTTACTCAGCCTTAGATGTTCAGTACGTATTTCAGACCCCTCTGTGTGGCATTGCAGAGCAGTTTGAATCAGAGTATGGTTTTTCGAACCTCTTTGGAAAGACTGGAGAAAGATGTTCGTATCAGGCAAAAAGAGTTGAAAGCTATCATAAAAAAGGCCTGCAGCTGGCTGTTGGATGGACTTTGTTGGCTTAAGTTTACTTCATTTACTAAACCTTTTGGAAGGTTTTATCTTCTCTTTCATTTCAAGATTATGTTTGCAGCTGAACTAGAATGAGACACAGCAACTAGTATTAACTAATAAAAATCATCAGAGAGGTGTGGACTGATAAGATCATTCCCTAACTCTTCATTCTGCTAGACGTAAGACATTTGGGGACAGTTTCCTCCTTACAAGGATTTAAAAGCAACTTAAATGTCAATGTAACATCCTTGGAACAGAAAACGTCTAAGGAAAGCAGATGACACTAACCTGAACAACAAAGTTCACTGCCATCCTGTGAGATACACCAAAACTCAATGTAAGTTTTACTAGACACAAACATTTTGGACTGTTTTGAAAATTTTTTAAAAGACTAGTTCTTTAGAGTGTTGCCATTTAGGAATCTCTTAATCAAATTACCCTAGTTTTGCACGCATCAAAACATCAAAGACTGGCTCTTGAAGCTGGCTGGCTCTCTAATTGCCTCAGAGAAGCAATCCCCTTTCACATCTGGGAGGACGGGAGGCTCTGGCAAGCTAGGGAAGTCCTAGGCAAATGACACTATACTGCTAGTAATTCCTGTAATAAAAGTGTCTTGTCTGGCTAAGAGGATATCTCAGGAGTGACAATCTTTTTAGTCCTGAAAGCCTCCAGTAAGTGGAATATTGTATGCTCACAGAACCACTAGTGCCTGGTAGGTATCCATTACCAACACTTACCTTCTTGGCGGTTTCATCAGAGCTTAGGTATCTCCCAAGCTGGTCATAAATAGATCAGCCCTCTCAGTGGTGTGAGAGGGCTTTTAAGCTTCAAAGCCTGTAAATGAGCCAACCTGGCATTTTTTAGCTAAACCACTCTCTAAACTGACTAAGGACCCTGTCTGCTACACTTGGTGCTTGGCCCTTGTGATATATGCAGCCACATGGTACACCAGCAGTGCTTGGTAAGGACAGCTGTGGCCAGGGTATTCCAGCTCTGGGGCACAGCATGAAGTGTGGGTGCGCTGGTCCCCTAGAAGGACTTAGCCTGACCTTGAAAATGTTCCTCAGGCTGGACAATATTAAACATCAGTGAATTTCACTTTGGAGAAGTACTTCATAATGAGTACTGTAGTCTTTTCCTATAGAGAGAAAAAAAGCCACAAGATGTTCAAAGACATCCCCCAGCTGCACTGGCAGGGGTGTCTGTTGCCTGTTACAGGGCAGCACATCACCAATGCACGCATGGGTCACTCACTTCACTTATTTGCCTGGTCCATAAAACTTTGAAGACTCAACCTGTGAAGAAATCTTCCTTTGAAAATGTATGCATTGAGAGCACCATGTTCCGCTTGGAAACAAATTAAATTAAAAATAGCTTTGTGATCCAGATCGGTGTGAAAAGCATCATAGAAGATACTGTGTTTTGTTGTCACCTTACTTTCCTGAAGCCAGGTTTTTCAGTATCTAGCTGGTATGGACTTGCATTTTGACTGCTTATCTTATCCTAAACACATATGAAATATATTTCAAGGTGATTTGGATAATTCTGAACATTTAGAGAAATCAATTACCAAACAGCTGAGCAGTCTGAACCTTAGGCTTCTTAGCAGTTAATTTGCTTAGTGCATAAGACTCTAACAGATATTTCTGTAGCCCTAGAACGATGGCCAAACACTCAGAGGTGATTAGGAATCAGAGGGTGATGCAGTTTTCGTGCATTCCAAGGATCTCTCTTTCAAGAAGTGTTTAGTAAAGCCTTATGAAAAGCATAGCAACCGTAATTGCTACTTACTTAAAGCATTTAAGCTTCCTGAGGATAAGCAGCATCCACTTATCACCGAGCTATGGAGTCTGCAGCACGGCTGGGAGAAGGGGCGTGTCTATGCCCAATGCTGGCACTCGGCAATGTCTAAATGTTTAAACATTTAAAACAATGATTTTTTTTTTAACAATGGTTTTTTCCTTGAGCTGTATTTTTCATGGACCGTAGACAACCAACTGACAAAGAAGATGCCCAGCGCCGCATCACCCCTGCCATCCTAAGTAATACAGATGAATATAAATGGGAGTATCTGTGTGTATGAATGGCGAAGTAGTGCCTAGCCGTGACAGCGCACAGCAGCATTTAGCTATGGAATCCAGATCCTCTTAAGCCCTTCACGGAGGACCCATGACGATCACCAGCGCAGATCCTCGGATCCACCCCCGGGAAAGACACCCGGAGTCCGGTGACCGCAGGAGCCGCGAAGAGCCGGCGGGGCAGTGCAAGGGCTGTGCGGAGACGGACCCCGGCGGGAGGCCTCGGTGCGGGTGCAACAGCACTCGAGGGGTCCGCCTGCCCGCCCCGAGGGGATCTCCGCCTGCCCGGGACTCCGCAGCGCGCCAGGCTGGGCCAGCTGACTGCCCCCGACTCCCTGCCTCCCGCTCCCACTCTCCCTCCCTCCTTAGGGCGCACAGCGGGCCGCAGTCCCCGGCGGGAGGTTGTCATGGTTTCCCGGGTCACATGTGTGCGAGGTTCCCCCGGCGCGGGGGGAGGGAAGAGGCAGCGGGGGCGGGGAGGTTTCAGTCACGGACGGGGCCGCCGCCGCGTTAAGTGCGGGGCGAAGCGGAGCGAGACGCTGCGGCCGCCGCCACTGCCCGGCAGCCCCAGCCCGCCGCGGGCCCGCCCCCCGACCCACACCCTGCGCCCACCTGCGCCGCCGCTCGCCCCTTTCCCGCTGCCCACGGGCGATACGCAGGACGCGCTTTGTCCCCGCGCTGCGGCCCCCTGCCTCGGGCTGTCCTCATCCTCTTCTCCCCTTCCCCACTCCCTGCCCCTTCCTAGCCAGGCTGCGCCCTCCCGGCCGGCCCCGGCATGAGCATCTCCATCCCGGCGGGGCTGACGGAACTGCTGCAGGGCTTCACGGTGGAGGTGCTGCGGAGCCAGCCCGGAGACCTGCTGGAGTTCGCCCTCCAGTACTTCGGGCGCCTCAAGGAGGAGGCGGCGGCGACCACCAAGGCAGCGACAGCAGCGGAGAAGGAGCTGAGCGGCCGTAGGGCCGGCACCCCAGCACCCGGCCATGACAGGGGAAGCCAGCCGCCGCGCCGGGGCCCCCCCGACGCCCGCGGGGTCAACTTCGCTGAGGAGCCTATGCAGACCGACTCGGAGAGCGGCGGCGAGGAGGAGCAGCAGCAACAGCAGCAGCTGCAGCAGAAGTTCCCCGGTAAGGGCCCGCTGGACCCGGGAAAGGGAATGGGGCGCGGCTGCAGGGCAGGGCGGAGGCGGCTCCTCACGGCCCGGGAGCAGGTGGGCAGCGGAGCGCGACGGGGCTGCACCTGCAGCATGAGGGGCGGCCCCGGGCAGGGCTGTGGATTTCGGGGTGGAAGGGTCGTGGGCCGTGGGCCGCGCACAGGCCCCGGTGGTCGTGGGTCGTGTGAAGATGCCTGCAGGGCCTGTGAGAGAGGGGAGCCAGGTTTATTAGTGCGGCTGGAGGTGGCTGTACCGTGGGCAGACCCCCGCTTGCACTGACGCCAGACAACGGAGCCCAGGGGAGGTTTCCCGTGTCCTATTGCAAAATTTAACCTCCCGGGTTCCTTTTGTTAGCCGCGCTGGATTTTGAGCATAGAGGTAGCCACAAAATCTGCAGCTGGATGGCTTATAACAGCCCTGTGACATTCCTGACAGAACAGCCATATATTTCCTTGCTATAAGAGCACAAATCTGCATTTTGTTATTAGTCCAATGGTACATTTACCTTAGACAACACCTCTTGTGGGCATGCTTCTGTGTTTGTGTATCTGGCTGAGTGTTTTGCACCTGTGTGTGTTTTGATGTACCTATATGTGTTTCAAAATGTAGACCACAATTTAAAACCTAGTTTCTTTTTGAAAGTTAGGGTGGAATTTTCTGCATGGTAGAAGGGCCTATGGAGCAAGCGTAGTTGTGAGGACATCAAAGAACATATGCCCTATCTTTGTGTTGGAGGGTAACACCTATCTACAGCAGCTAAGGATACCTTATCTTTGTGTGGCTGGCAGGCTTTTTTTAGAGACTATGTCAATCTGTCAGCTGGTCTGATTTATGAGACCAGTAGTAGCTGTCCCTGAAGAGTGTGTAACACTTTGTGTCAGGAGCAGGCAAATGGCATGATCAGTCAGTAACAGTTAGAGGAGAGATCAGTTATGCTGAGAGTAAGGTTAGACTCTGAGATCGTGTCCAAGCATCTTTATCGTTAGCTTTTTCTTCAGACAGTGGCTTAAAGTGTATCTCGTAAGATCATTGATCCCTCCAGGTTGTGCTGGAGGTAGATTTGCTTAGCAGAGTGCAGAAGCCAGCTGTGTGCTACAAGACTGTCAGTGCAGCTTTAAAAATAAGGTCTTATGTGCATTTTATCAGGATAAACCATAGGGGTTTAAGAACTAGGTAACTTTTCTAAGTGCTGTAAGACAGTCAGTGTTCATCTGTTCCTTGCCACACTTAGATACCAGATGTATCTGAAGAGAATTTGAGTCTGTCAGTCAGGTTTTGCAGATTTATGTAGTAATCCTGGACTCAATGTTAATTATGTGGGAGTAATGAAAATCTGGAAATTTGCTGTCTTTGAAAACCAAAACGTTAATAATCTCAAAGAACAAAATTATTATCTTAATTCATTGACACTAGATACAGTTCTCAAATGTGAATTTTAATACTAGATTCATTGGTGAATAAAGAACTGGAGTGTTTTGTGGAGGCAGTGCAGAAATCTAGCTGAATTTGTTAGCATTTATGTGTTACATGCGTAATATTTTTACAAGGTGTTTAAGAAGCTTTGCTAATGAATACCTTTAATCAAGATTCTCTTGCTACTGTTTTTCTTGTGATTGTAAAGAAGGAAAGCCCTTACTGCCAGTATTCTTAAGGGATGTGCTGTAACAGCTTGGGTTAAACAATTTTTAGGCCTAATTTGAAAAGTCAATTTGTAAGTTTTGTCAGTTGGAGTAATCCCTAATTAAAACTCAGCAATGTTTGTGAAACTGTGGAGCATAAGTTAGTTATTGTCGGTGATTACTGAGGGTGTGCTTGTGCATGTGTGCAGGAGTGTGTATTTTTAATTCAGATTTTCCATCTGCCTTGCATATGAATTCTTTTGTTAATAACTGAAGGCATAAAGGCTTGTGTTCAAATAATTGTTTTATGGGTTTAAATACCAATTTTCAAGTGTATTTCTTTTATGGTATTGCCTTCTGTTTCTGTAAGTAGTAGCTCTTGAACTTGGAGAGAAATAGTTTGGTTTTTTTCCTTTTGCCTTTATGAATAATCAAACTGCTCCAGTGTAGTAAATGTATGCTGTTTGTATACTGCTTTCATACAGGTGAGGAAAACAAATTGGGAAAGTTTATAGGCAAATGTAAAATAAAAACCTCTGGAAAGGAGGTCTCTCCTGGTGGTGGCATCTTTTTCTTTGTTAAAGCAGTACTCTTAAAATGTCAGTATGGCAAAATTTGTTAATTAATTCAAACAGGAAACTATTGAGAGCTACTTGTAAATGCTGTAGTCTCTGACCATGTAAATTTTTTCCCTCCATTAATGTTTCTAAATACCTACAAGTATTGCACTTGAACTCTGTCAGTATAAGTTTTGTCCTTGAAATGTGTTTTGGAAGGTACATCAGCATTATCCTCTTTCAGAAATGATGAGCTGAGACATAAGCTGTGTTTCAAAGGGAAAAAAACCCCACAACCCCTTCCCCCACTTGGGATTAAGAGTCATACGTGAACCATGAATTAAACTTTATTCAGATCTTGTGCCATGTCCATTACATCAGTTGCAGAAGTCAAATGAAGGTTAAAAACAGTTACCTTGTCTGAAGGGAGAGCTTTGTCATATTGGTATTCTAGTTTAGCGTTGGCACCTGGAGTTAAAGTGACCTCTGAAATGAGATTGTTTAAGGTCACAGCATTTATATTATCTCCTTCTGAACACACTGCTTAATTTGGGAATGATTTTTATGTCTTCTAGTTAGTTATATGTTTATATGTCCTACATAGCTGTAGTGGCGTTCATCAGTGATCGCAACAAACTTTGTGTAATACTGAATTGAATAGGGTAGATATATATATAAAATGAGCTCCTTCTTAGCAAATTCTTTTTGAGGGTTTGAAATACATGTTAAAACATATTCCACTGTGCCTGCAAAATGCTCAGTAAGTTATTTGTTCTTTTATAAATTAAATTACTACACTTTTATCTTTATGCTACCCTTTGTCATTGTGTAACTTACTTGAGTAATAAGTAGCTGTTATAAACAACAGTTTTAAATATTTGCTGTAGCTAAAACTTGATAGTTCATCTAGCCTTAATATGAGTTAATACAGGTGGTGGGTTTTGGACTTGACCTTTTCCAACCTAAATGATTTTATGATTCTGTTTTTAAAGGAAGCATTACTACTCTTTAAACGCAAAAATTGCAGTGCTGTATCTGCTGTCATGAAGCCTCTGTTTACTTAGCTTTTGTTTTGTTTTTCTTTGTTTTGGTTGCTTTTTCTCAGATAGTGATGTAGTTTAACAGGAAAACACTACAGCTGTCCCTCTCCTCCCCCGTGTGCTTCTGTTGGCGTGTTGGTTGCTTTGAGTTCCTTCCTTTAAAACTTGAGCTAGAAAATGCAAGTGTGTGTCTCAGCTTTACTCGCTTATTGTACTCAAATAATACGAGATCGCTGCTTAGGTAAAACTCTAGCTTACAATATCAATGCTAGAGGTGTGTCTTTATTTCTTCTGTTCAGTTGGAATTTGCTTTACACGTACGCTGTTCATACTAATCTTGAAAGAACAGGTAAACTGTAGAAACTAGACCATCTGAGAAAACTTTGCACACAACCACAATACATGCCAGCTTTGTGATGCTGACTGATTCTGTCAGTTCTATTAAATAACATGGGGTTTTCTTCCTTAAATTGAACAATACCAAAAAGCATTGGATGGTTTGTAACCTTCCTGCAGGTCTGTTGTGCAATGATAACAGTTGGATTAGAGCAGTGGAAGGGGTCAGTAAGAGCAAGGGGACAATATGAAAACGTGTTTAGGTTGTAGTAGGATATCATTAAATTGGGCTTTATAGAAAAATGTAAATTTCTTAAAACTGTGTATACTCAAACTATAAATATGGGTTGTGATGGATGGTGGCTGAAAGCATTACTATCTAATATGCGCTTAGCCAGCTGTTGGAATGAAGTTTTAATAATTTCTGCACTCAGCTGAAATGTAAAGAGAAGTGACGATTTGTATGGTTTTAAGGACCAGCCTAATCACCTGCAGGCAGGGCAGCTTTACTGTGGGATGCAGTTTAGAAAAGAGAAATTTCTATTTACAGGTGAGTCCCTTGAGAGCATGTGAGCGTGGCATTGTCGTTGCACTCCTTGGCAAGGCTTTGGGCTCTAACTTCTTGCAATTTTCTAGACTGTATCTGCTGTGGTTCAGAGCCCAGCATGTGAAAAGACCATTTAGGATGGATGTTTGAGAAGATAACTTCTGGGAGGGGGGAAAAAAAGTTCAGCTGGATGAGTGGGTGCCTTGCTGGTTCAGCGGGTCTTGGTGGCCAGGGGATGGCTACTGGCTGTTCTTGCCTAGTAGTCTATGCAGTCACAAAGCTTTTAGTCCTTGCTGTACCTCTTCAGAATAACAGAACATTGTGAAAGAATTGTTTCTGGTGTTTCTGACAGGAGAAAACGAAAATATTTTCTCTCTTCTAAGTTGTGTTTAGAAAGCAAACCTGAGCAAGTTGGCTGTTTAATCTTTTATTTATGTAGTTAGCTATTTAATCCTTTAATCTGACCCAGGTGTTTTACGCAGGCTGGGAGAACTGCAGTCTAAAAACTTAGTTTCACAAAATTATGAGCAACTAGAAATGTGAACTTGAAATGGGTAGCATTTAGTAATCTGTGTCATAAGGAGCATGGTTACATCTCAGGCATGTGTATATTTGTGGTTATAGATTAAAAGCGTACTTTCACTATAACCACTTCTTTCAAAAAGAAAAAAAGTATTTGCTAAACATTTAGTTGAAATTATGGCAGCTTCCCCTTAAGTGTGTGAGTATCCCTGCTCAGAACAAACATGTTTGTGAGTGGTGATGTCTCTGCTGGCTATTGTTTTGTTAAAGTTTGTACGTTTTTAAGAGAAGCAGGAGAATTCCTAAGACCTAAGGACAGTAAAGCACTAGACCTCTCCTAAAAGCTTTAAAATTTGTCTCTAGCTCTTTTTTTTCTAAAGAAACAACTTGAAACAGATTTTGGCTAACCACTCAGTTCAGAAAAAGAGAACAGCATTAAATCAATAAGTATAGGAACACATGAAATTTTGTTTGCATCAGTTTGTAATGATTGCATTATGAATAATAAGATATAAACAGTGTCAGTACTAACACTTGCATACCACCACTGTTTTTTTGCACATGTCATGCCTGTTTTAAAGGAATGCTTTTTTGTCACTTGCTGATTTTGGTTCAATTTCCCAAAGAAACATTACTTTCTTTCCCCCCTGCATTTACTTCTGTTTATGCATTTACATGAATGGAAAAACAATTACTTTTTCAGTGAAGAGTGGAAAAATGTATCCCTGGACAGTAAAAAGTGCCTGTTTTTAGATAATGTACTCCTACTGAAGTTGTAAAACCCCAACATGTTGCCTTGGTGTTTGCAACCTGCATAGAGGAGCTTCATGTGTCTGTTAGTAAGTTTAGTTTTATAAATATATATTCTGGAGTTTATTCCCCATGTGTTATGCAAAAGTATTCCGTTCTGTTCTCAGTTGTGTCCGATGAGAATCCTCAGTCTTACAGAAATCTACCTTAAATAGTAAAATCTCTACAGACTTACTTACCTTAGATGCTTCTGTAAATCTGGAACATATGGTTTGGAAATTGCACACTTAGGTCACAAAGTACAGATTAATGAAGCTGCCTTGCTTCTGGTTTTCCAATATCAAAGATGACCTCTGGATCAGAGAGTTTCATTTGTTGGGCCAACAATCAAAGAAATGAGAAGGCCAGGGGGAAGGCAGGACATGGAGGCAGAAAAGGATTTGGTGTGTGGGAAGGAAAATGCAAAGGTAAGAGCAAGAGGGAGGAAGAAGGTCATAATTGAAGTAAGGGGAGGAAAACAAAAGAATAAAAAGCGTATGTGAGAGACAGACAGTGTAAATTCTGTGCTTCCCAACTTTATGTACTTTTTTAATTGAAGTTTTGTTCTTTCAGAAGAGCTTAAAGGCAAACTTGAACTAAAATTGGTGGTCAGTGTGAATGTGAACTTGGTCATCTGAAGCTGAGAGATGCTTTAAATATTTTGATAAGGTCATCTGTCATATTCTGTTGTCTGGAGACTCATAACACTTACATTCTAGTTAGCGTGGATTTTAATGAAACTTTAAATCCAGTTTTTTCCTGGTGAATCCAAGTTGTTCCCAACCATTTTCTCGTTTAAAAAAAATAAGTGATGATCATCATCAAGAAAGGCAGTAAGGATGTGAGTGCATCCAGAGTCTTCAAAGAGAGTCAAGATTGTTTTAGTGTTAATGGAAAAATGAAATATTGAATAGTACATCACAAACACTTTGTGAAGTGTCCTTTAGTGCTTAAGAAAAATCAGTTATGATTTTCACTATTAGTTTAATGGGAATGCCTTAAAGTCATGCTATAGAAAATCTGTTCCTGCTCCAGGTTTCAGCTCTCCTTTTGAGCTTCAAGTGAGGGTAATTATAGAGAGGTTCTGTGCTCTAAAAAGGTGAGTGATTTTTTTTTTTTTTTTTTTTTTGAGTGAGTGAGTGAAGGAGGGAGAAGGCTTTGTAAAAAAGAGCCATTTAAAATGGCTCAGTGTTCTCTGCTGCTGGAATTGGTCTTGACGTACATGAATTGAAAGAAAAAGAGGTGACGTTAGCAGGGATGATGCATTTAGCACAGTCTTTTTTACATTGTAGGTTGTTATATGGATGTGGGTGCATAAACGATGAAGTCCATGTATGCTAGAGTTACTGCGTGCTAGGTAAATGGTGTTAGAAGAAATACATGCATCTATAAGTACCATAAACATCCGTCAATTCTGGTATTGTTTGAAAGCACTCTTACAAGAATTCTAAAGGAAATGTACCTTTTCCTTTGAGATATTGGATGATGTCACAGATGACTCTAGATAGCTTAATGTAGAGGTTTTATATTGAATCATTAGAAGGGTCATATTAATTTTCTGTAGAAATACAAGGAAACAGATAAGTCATAGAATTATAGAATCATTTAGATTGGAAAAGACTTTTAAGTTCATTGAGTCCAACCATCAAACGACCTCTCCCAAGCCCACTGCTAAACCATGTGTCCAAGCCCCATATGTACGGGGCATTTAAACATGTCCAGAGATCATGATTCAGCCACCTCCATGGGCAGCCTGTTCCAGTGCCTGATGACCCTTTCAGCTGAAAACCTTTATCCCTTTAGGGACCACTTTCAGCCTAACCCTTTCACCTGCTGGATAGCAAAGATAACCATTTTACATCATGGAACTCAGTAGGCTGTTCGTACTGTGAATTGCGATTATCACAAGTAATTACAAACGTAATTTTTTTTTCTGTATAGAATGTATTCTTGTTCTGTAGATTAGGCAAAGTGCTAAGCCGGATATTTTTTGCAAAGGATGAAGTGTGGCTTTGAGTGCCCTTTGTGTTGTCTTCATTTTTTATCTTTGTAATTAACGAGTGTTACTACATTTTTCCTTGAAGAAAGGCTTCGTGTTTGTCAATTGTGCTTTTCATTTAAAAACCTGAACAACCCTCTTTCAAGGTTTTGTGCACTCAGTGATAGAAACAGCAGAAGTATTCACTCAGAAAATTTGTTTACAGTCTCTAGGCAGTGTGATACGTTTAAATTGATACAGTAGATAACCTAAAAGACATACAGTTTTGGGGCTATGTCAAAGATTACATTAAACAAATGTCCAGTGCCTCATTCAGCATTTTAAGAGATAACATACCACACAAAAAAAGTGTGAGATCTGAAATGAAGGATGTAGACAGACAAGAGTGTCTGAAGTGCAGGGGAGTAAAACGCACGTTGTAGGCATAAGGGGTAGCCACTGAACAACAGCCATCCTTCTATAAAGGCATCCTTTTAGCATTGCTGCTCAGTAAATTATGGGCTACATATAAAATAAGAAAATAATGAATGAAACGATTTTAAAAAAAAAAAAGCCTGATTTTTATTTAGTCAGTCTTACCTTATTGGACTATAACACCCTAGATAAGGGAAGGTAGAGTGGTAAAAATCATGCTGTAACAACATGAAATGTTTTTGACTTGTACATCTCTTAAGTTGCTGTGCTTAGTGGTAATAAACTATTAAGAAAAGATGATCAGAGCAAGAACTTGCAGCTGAGAGCTTGAGCAGGTAAAAGCTGATAATGAGAATAGCTCTCTTGCACATACTGTTCCAGTTAAATAACACTAAAGTGGTTTTTGTGACGCTGGGCTAAAAGGGACAATTAGTAAATGTTATGAAGATTTCCTTAATGGAGGGGCTAGAAAATTGCAGCATAAAATAGATTTTCAATGGAGGAGAAGTAACATGATCTTTCCTGCTCAGAGTTGTTCTTGGTTGCATAAAGATCTTTCTGACAGGATCAACCCCTTCTGGATCTCTCTGATGCAGATATAAAATGTGTTTTTATAAATGGTGATAGTCTCTTCATAGTATAACTTTTTAGTAGACATGTCTATTGTAAAACATACCAGACAGGAAGAAAAGAAATCCTTGCCCAGCACTGGAAAGAAAACATTCCTTGAGAAGCCTCGATATAGACTATAAATAAAAGATGTACAGAATCCTCAGAGCTGGGATGAATACAAGCTGGAATCAAACATAAACATTGACTTGGTTAGCCTGAAGGGTTGTGCATGCTGAAAGTTTTGGTGTGCTTTCCCATTCTGATTTTAATGTTAGCTTTGTAATGCTAGTGTGAAAAATAGAATACATTTCCATGAGTTGTAAGGCATTTGTAACTGTTGCAGAACATGGATGATTAACTTGAGTGAGCTCAAGCTGTTTGTGACAGCATTGTTTTGTCTCTTTTGTTTTTTTCAGAAGACCCCACAAAAGAGTATATACTGTGGTGATTGGGTTCTTCTAGTTTGTTTCCCATTACTTTCACCACTGAACTTCATAGAACACTAGGGGTTGGAGGAGACCTCTGGAAATCATATAGTCCAACCCCCCTGCCAAAGCAGGATAACTGCACAGGTCACACAGGAACACCCAAGTGCGTTTTGAAAGTCTCCATAGCAGGGGACTTCACAGCCTCTCTGGGCAGTCTGTTCCAGGGCTCCATCACCCTCACAGTGAGGAAGTTTCTCCTTATATTGAGGCGGCACTTCCTGTGTTCTAGCTTATCCCTATTATTCCTTGTCCTATTACTAGGCACTAGAGAAAACAGATTGGCCCCTTCTTTTTGACACCCACCCCTCAGGTATTTATAAACATTAGATTTCTCCCAGCCTTCTCCTGACAAACAGCCACAGTTTTCTCAGCCTTCCTTCATAGAAGAAATGTTCAGTTTCTTCTATGAAGAAATTGAACCTGCAGAGGATAATCAGGTCTGTCTTTTTCCATCCTCTTCCTATACCAGCAGAGCCTGATGGTAAAGTCCTCTTTACAGAATCACAGAACATTAGGGATTGGAAGGGACTTCAAAAGATCATCTAGTCCAATCCCCTGCCACAGCAGGATCACCTAAATCAAGGTGCACAGGAACATGTCCAGGCAGGTATTAAACATCTCCAGAGAAGGAGCCTCCACGAACTCCCTGGGCAGCCCCTTCCAGTGCTCCATCACCCTCACTGTGAAGAAGTTCCTTCTGATATGGATGTGGAACCTCCTATGTTCCAGCCTACACTCATTGCCTCTTGTACTATCATTAGACAACACTGAGAATAGCCTGGCTCCATTCTCCTCAGACCCACTCCTGACATATTTATAAACAGTAATGAGGTCTCCCTCAGTCTCCTTTTCTCCAAGCTAAAGAGACCCAGCTCCCTGAGCCTTTCTTCATCAGGGAGATGTTCCACTCCCTTCACCATCTTTGTGTGTCTGCACTGGACTCTCTCCAGTAGTTCTGTGGCCTTCTTGAATTGAGGGGCCCAGAACTGGACACAGTATTTCAGATGTTGTCTCAGCAGGGCAGAGTAAAGGGGCAGGAGAACCTCCCTTGATCTGCTAACCACCCCCTTCTGATCCACCCTGGGATGCCATTTGCCTTCTTGGCCACAAGGGCACATTTTTGGCTCATGGTCGTCCTGCTGTCCACCAGGACCTACACTGCTCTCCAACAGGTCAGTCCCCACCCTATGCTAGTACCTGGGGTTGTTCTTGCCTAGGTGCATGATTCTATGCTTGCCCTTGTTATAGTGCATTAAATTTCTCCCTGCTCAGCTCTCCAGCCTGTCCAGGTCTCACTGGCAGCACAGCCTGCTGGGGTGTTGGCCATTCCTCTCAGCTTTGTGTCATTAGTAGACTTGCTGACAGTGGTCTCTAATCCCTCATCGAAGTCATTAATTAATAGATTGAACAGTACTGATCCCAGTACTGACCCTTGGGGGACTCCACTAAATACAGGCCTCCAACTGGACTCTATCCCATTGACTGTTACTCTCTGGCTTCTATCCTGCAGCCAGTTCATGGTCCATCTCACTACCTGATTGTCCAGACCACACTGCCTCAGTTTGGCTGTGAGGATGCTGTGGAAGACTCTGTCAAATGCTTTACTGAAGTCAAGGTAGACCACACTGACTGTTTTGCCATCATCTATCCACCTGGTTATGCCCTCATAAAAGGCTATCAGATTGGTCAAGCATGACTTCCCTTTGGTGAAGCCATGCTGTCTCTTACACGTACAACTTGTTGCTTTTTGGACCCTGTCTCTGAAGGTGTAGCACTTCACTCATGCTTAAGGAAATCCATTATAAATACAGTTCAGAAATGATTAACATACCTAAGCTGTAGACATATATTAAAATTTTCTTAGGGCTTTGAATACAATGTTTTTTACCATTCTAATAAAACAATATTTTTCATCATGAATAAGTCTTGAAAAATGTATGTTCTCAATAATAGACTCTAAGCATTAGAAAGGTGGATGACTTATTTATTGAAGTTATGTCTTGTTTTTACTGAAATGAGAACTTAGTTTCCAGTACCTTTATAGATCTGCTTCTTCATGAGTCTATTTACTACTAGACTCAGTCATCATTGTGTCTTTAGATAAAATTGTTGGGGTTTTATTTCCTGTTTTTAATGTGTACTGTTTTATTTTTCATTCAATACCATTGAGTAATGTTCAGGCATCTTTCTCTAAAAGCTGTCTTTTAGCTAATGATTTGTCTCTGTTGGTTTTTAATAGCTTCTCAAAACATGAGAAACTGATCGAGTGATCGAGCTTTCATCACTACATTATTTAAGTATTTTTGAGGTTCTTTAAACAGCCTTTCTTCCTTCCTGTTGCCTCAACCTACAGGAAATATTATGTAATGGTCAATGCACGGATAACAAAATGTGTCTGCAAGTCGATAGATGGTTATTTATTCTTTGATGCTACTGACTTCAGTTCTTGATAGGATTTTATCTATGGAATTTAGCTGCAATGTCTCTCTTGCCAATCTGTCAGTTTTGTCCTTCTACTGGAACGTAGCTGCTGTTGGCAGTTGAGGTGGGAGTAGACATGGATTAATTTCCATTATCTACCTTACAAAAAGGAGTAATTTGTTCTGGTTTTTCTTTCTTAGGAACACTAATAAAATGGAGTTGTTGGTTTGAGTGTGCTCTAGTTTGCTGTCTGTCTGGAAAGTATTGTGATACAAACATGGCCCATCTGTAATGATTTCAGGTTTCAGCCTCAAAAAATTGAAAAGGGAAATGCTGTCATAGGTACCTGAAGGTCCCCCTGGACCCTTCTCTTCTCCAGGCTGAACAACCCCAGCTCCCTCAGCGTGTCATCATAGGAGTGATGTTCCAGTCCCCTGATCACTTTCATGGCTTTCTCTGGACCTGCTCCATCAGGCCTTCCCATATTGAGGCCTCCAGAGCTGAACACAGTACTGCAGGTGAGGTCTTACCAGAGCAGAGTAGAGTGGCAGAATCACCTCTCTCAATCTGCTGGCTGCACTTCTTTTGATGCAGCCCAGGATGCAATTTGTCTTCTGGTCTGCAAGGCACACACTGTGTGCTCATGACCAGCACCCCCAAGTCCTTTTCCTCATGGCTGCTTTTGATCACCTCCTCACCCAGCCTGTATTGATAATAAGGATTGTTCCAATCCAGGTGGACACTGCACTTGGTCTTGCTGAACCTCATGAAGTTCATTTGGCCCATGCCTCCAGTTTGTTCAGATTCTTCTGGATGACAATCCATCCCTCCAGCTTATTGACAGCATCACTGAGCTTGGTGTCATCTTTGAACTTAATGATGGTGCACTCAATCCTGCTATCTATAGTATTGATAAAAATATTAAACAGTAGAGGTAAGAGTATGAACCTCCAAGGGACACCACTTGTCTTTGCTCTCCATCTGGACCACCCAGACTTTGAGTCATTGACGACTACCCTCTGTATTCAACCATCCAACAAATTCCTTATCCACTGAATAGTCCATCAAATCCATAACTCTCCAACTTGGCTAGTAGGATGTTGTGAATATATGGAGCACAAGAGCAGAGCAATGAGTTGCAATCTGCTCTTCCATCTCAGCTATCCTTTTTACTAAAGGATCTTTCTCATGCATTGCATTTAAAAAAAAATCCCCAAATAGTGGTAAGAGACAGTAAGAAGACAGTAATAGTACTTCTGTTATTACCATTTGTAGTTGTTGAGAGTGTGTAAAATGTTTTCTTTCCTTTTGCTTCTTGCAATATGCAAAATGAATGAAGTTCTTCACCTGCTATTCATACAGAAGCTCCATCTGTGGCTAACATCCATTTCCCTTGTCTTGAGATAAAGGTTTCTTTGCAATTCTCCTTGATGGTAATGTAAAATAAATCATAGAAATGTGTGTGATCACACACTCCTCATCCAAGAGGAGGCAGGTATTGATACTTGCAGTTCTTGCATGATGCTTGCCGACTTTATAGATGCAACAGCAGATAATGGAAGACAGTCTGGGAGTGAGATGAAGTGCTGGTATAAGCCTTTCAGACGGAGGCAAGTTCCCTTGGATCCATTGTAGTGATTTTGTTATCAGCCTGTACTTCTTTGGGTGCTGGGAGTAGCACCTCTTTGGAGAGCTGCCTGTGATCCCTGCCGTCAGGTGAGCACTATTCTGTTGCGATAGTGCTAGAGACTCCTGCGGGCTGGTTGCTGGGCACCAGCAGAGCAGTGTGCCATTGGGACAGGGAAATTCAACCACTGAGCAAAAGTGTTTTTGTTCTTCTCATTCTTCTGATGTGTCTAGAGTACTTTTTAAGATGTGTTTTACTTCTGAAGGTGTTATTTGTGGCCATGGTAGAAGTTAGGACACAGCAATCTGATGTCTCACCTTCAGCATTTATTGCAAGTTCCTATTCAGTGGAAAATCTGGTTTCTTTTTGTTTGAGGTTTATTTGCTGAAGCTATTATGCAGTTGCTTATGAAGAACTATTAAAGCTGACTACACAGCACTGAACGTACAAACTGGTACATGACTCTGTCGTTTCTTTGTATTGCAGTGTAAAAGTCAGTGTGAAGTTACTCTGGCACTGTGATTCACTGGTACATTGTCCATTCAGTTGGGTTAAAAATGAAACATTTTATGGCCTGAAAAAGCTGGTTGGTGTATGACGTGGAGCACGTGTCATACCCGTGCAACATTTAGTTTTATTCAGGAAGCGTTTTACTGAAGCTATAGTACAATGTTTAGGTAGTGGGGTGCCTGGTTCTGAACCATCTAGTACTGATGTTCAGAGCTGTCTAGTACTGATGAGCTGACTGGTAGGTCAGATGCTGCAGATCAGTACTGAATTTATATGACCTTTCCTTTGTGGTAGATACTAGTTTGCTATCAGTTGCTAATTTTCACAAATTTGTAGGAACTTGTTTCCTTTATTCATTGTTTTACTTAAATGAAGTTGTTCAGCAGGTTCAGAAGCTGGTCAGAACAAGCAGATGGATAATGTAGATGTATAAACTTTTCTGTGAACCAAGGGGAAAAAAGTCAAGTAGGAAGCAGCTTTCTTGGAATGAGGTGGTTGTTACTGACAGCAATTAATTGCAACAGAGCATGCAATAGCCCTTATTAATTGCCCCCCTTTATTTCCTTAGGAATTGGTATATCATTTCCAAATTGAAATTGGTGTTGCTTGTTTCTAGTGCCAGAATGGTTTGTGCTGAAACTAATCTAAAATTGACAGGTCAGGATCTCTGGCAGCATACTCTGTCTCACTAAGCATCAAGAATAGGAATGTAATTGCTGTTACACTGCTATTACACCGGAGTCTGGTTATTGCTGAAAAGTTTTTCTGTGCTTTTTTCTTCTGCGTTTTCATTTGAGAAATGTACAAAGTTCAGAATATAAACACATGTGCTGTTTGAAAATCTAAAAGCAGAGCCAAGAAGATTTACGCATTCATTCCGGAAACTCTACTTTATATTTACTTCTGGCTAGAAACTGACATTGTTTAACTTGGGTTCTGCATTCCTGGACAAAACAGTTTATAGAGAACTACTACTCTGTTTTCTTTTCTTTTTTGGTTTGGTCTTTTTTATTTTTTTAGGTAAAAGCATTAATTTAACTTTCATCTCAGTGTTAGAGCTGTTATGGAGTACATTTAGGGTAGTAACTTTTTTTTCCTCTAAAACTAGCCTCAGACTTTTTCTTGCATAAATTGTGTATCAGATTCAACAGTTAAAATGTTTTCTAAAGATAACTTCTCTTAGTTAAGTAGTTTATGTTTGATGGATTCTGTCTTATACAATGAGGAATCAAGTGCATGTCAATGACTGAAGGGAGTGGAAAGAACGTTAATGTTTCATAGTCTGGTAATTGGAAAATCACAGAAATTCCAGTTAGGCTTTGATATGGAACTCTCAACCGGATATAAAACTGTAACTTTTTTCTGTTTGTATTGAAAGGAAGTTTATTCATAGATTTCAGTTTTAAAAAATAATTTTGACCAGTGGTTTTAATTTCTAACATAACAATTATTATTGTGATGCAATGGACTCACTCGAGGGAAGGGATGCCATCCATAGGGACTTGGACAGACTTGAGCAGTGGGACAGTGAAAACTGCATGAGATTCAACAAGTCAAAGTGGAAGGTCCTACATCTGGGTTGGGCCAATCCCAAGTGCAATTACAAGCTAGTGCAGAGTGGGTTGAGAGTAGGCCTGAAGAGAAAAACTCGGGGGTGTTGATTGACAGGAAGCTCAACATGAGCTGGCACCGTGCTCATACAGTCCAGAAGGCCAGCTGCATCCTAGGATGCTTTAAGAAAAGTGTGGGCAGCAGAGCAAGAGAGGTGATTCTCTCCCTTTACTCATCTCTTGCGAGACCCCACCAGACTGTGTCCAGTTCTGATGTTCCCAACATAAGAAGGATGTAGAACTGTTGGAGTGAGTCCAGAGGAGGCCACAAATCTGATCCAAGGGCTGAAGCTCCTTTACTATGAGGATAGGCTGAGGGGGCTGGAGTTGTTCAGCCTAGGGAAGAGAAGATTTCAGGGGGGACCTTATAGCTGTCATCCAGTACCTGAAAGGAACCTACAGCAAGGCTGGAAAGAGACTTTTCGAGAGGTTATCTAGTTATAGGACAAGGGGAAAGGGTTTTAAATGGGAGTAGTTTTAAACTAGGTCTTAGGAAGACGTTCTTAAGTACAAGGGTGGAGAGACTCTGGAATAGATTGCCCAGAGGGGTTGTGGCTGCTCCCTTCCTGGAGATGTTAAAGGCCAGATTGGATGAGGCCTTGACTAACCAAGTCTAGTTGAGAGATGTCCCTGCCCATGGCAGGGAGTTTGGAGCAGATGATCTCTAAGATCCCTTCCAACCTAAGCCATTCTATGAGTCTCTCATTTTGTTATTTAACTACTGTTTTCTATCAGTCAAATCCTACGTATTTTATACAAGTGATTTGATTTCTAAGTAATTCTTGTTTTAGTGGCAAAAAGGAGAATTTGACTCTGGGGCTGAAACAAACGAAAGAAGCATGTTTATCAGATTTATTTGCCTGTCTGTAAAACTGGATCGCGTTCCTCTGTAATACGTTTAGAAATTTTATGATACAAAAGCACATACAATGTCTATATATAAACAATATACTATAGAAAATTCATATATATATATATCTGTTTTTATAGGTTAGCCTGATGAAGTTCTTGTGGTTTGTCAAGCTAGTGATTTTAAGGGACTGCTTATGGTGCAGTGTAATAACTGAAGGCAACTTTTCCCCTATCTTGCCAGTCAACACAGATACTTAAAAATTGAACAAAATCTTTTACTGAAATACTCTGTGGATCTCTTTGAAATTCACAAGACAAAGGATTTTGGCCTGAAGACAGGTTTGTTATTTTATAATTTCATCCCTTGATAATCATCCTTAAAGGAAAAAGAGTGACCCAACAATTACAGAGCGCTCTGAAGTTTAAGACAAGGTCTCCATGTGTGTCACAGTCTTGCTGTGCACCTTTGAGTAGCTTGCAGTGTGTGCCTTAGCACTTGTAATACTTGCCATCCCCATCTTTCAGGGACCTTGTAGGCAATATCAAGTCAAAGGGGTTTGAGAGCCTACAGAGACTGCCTACAAGAAAAGTGCCAAAACTGAGGAAGCTTTAGTGAATTTTGCCATTGTCCTGCATAGATTGTATCTGGGTCTGCTTGCTGCCTTCTGGATTGTGTCACAGGAGAGTGTTGGTGAGGTGGTAGGTAACTATAATGTGGTCTAATGAAGAGCATATTCCCAAAAGAGTATGAACTCTGCAAATGAGGGGTGTGGGGGACAGGGCCACAGGGAAAACTGAGATGGAAACTGTATGAGCTTGACTGAATAAGTAGCAGAGAGCAGGAACAGGCAAAGCTGTTTGCTTGGCCAGCAGCTGCCCCAAAGTGGATTTGCCATTGAGGGGCATGGAACATGCTAGAGATGGCCTTGGGTGACTGCATCCCCAACAGTCAGTTCTTATCAACTGCGACAGACCATCACAAGCACAGCCTCACATGAAGTGAGTGCAGAACTGTCTTGTCTGCACACGAAAGAGATTTCATTGCTTGATAGTCCTAACTCATGCTGTGATTTACCAAGATGTCTATGCAAAAGGCAGTTTGTGGATATTAATATGGACTCCTGCCGTATAACCACTACAGAATTCTACATTAAACAGTCACACTTTGCGTGAGGGTCACATACAGAGCCAGCCTATAAAGAGTGAGTATGTTTTTGCCTTGTGTTGGTATTTTATAAAAAATAATTGTCCTTGTTTGTGTTTTTTAAATACACTAGTAGGACAGAAATATAAATAATTTTTTCTTGGCCAAAATAATTTTTAAAAGAAACCAGCAGGAGTACTCCTTACCTTCATGTTTAGTAACCTAATGTGAATGCTGGCCATGTAAATTCAAAGTAATGCTTATCCTAGGTTTAAGAAGCTGAGTGTCCTTTAATCTCAGAAACATTTTGAAGTAGTTTACTTTCTTTTTTTAGAAGGAGCAAGGAAGAAATATTAAAAATTTGCAGGTAATTTACATAGGTGGATTTTTTTATTTTCTGTTGAGCGTATAGTATAAAGTATGAACATTCAATTAAGTTGGAAAAGAAACTCTCTTCTATCTTTGTGGATGCTTGAATATCCAGACCACTAGGTCAGAGTCAAGTGTCTTATCTGCTTTTCAGCATGCTTGCTTACACATTGCCTTGGCTTCAGGACAAGAGCTTTCAGTGCTTGCCCTTGGAATACAGCACAGCCTGAGAAATAGGACATTCTTTTTATTTTTGGAGATGTGTGTTGCTAGGCTGACATGTAACCAGTCAAGCAGACATATCCCTTAGTTTTTGTTTCTCCCTTTTTGATGCAGTCTTGCTTTTTTGTATCTACCTGATGTAAAAATTAGAGTTTCTTGAAAGGCACTAGAGGTTGGGGGAGGACACTAGACAGGTTCATCAGACACAGACATCTGCTGTGTCCCCAGAGCAGAGTCTGAGTAAAACTCCAGATCTCGCTGCATCTGTTGGTCTGCCTCTATTCTGCCACTGTATACTTCCCACTTCAGTAGCTAAATTTGAAATTACTTGCCCAGGTAGATAACTGTAAATAGACAACAAGAAAGTATATGTTGAGCTGCTTTGAGTCTAGAGGGAAGGGATTTTTGGCTCATGACCACATATGATGATTGTTACTGGTTTTATCTGTATTTCAGGTACTGGTGTCGTTATCAAATGTAATTTTGCCAGGGCACCCAAATTGGGAGTGCAGTAGGTTATTTAATTTTTTTTTTAAAGCCTTCTGTTGGAAGACTATTATTTTATGCCACGAGCTATTTGATTGCCTGATGACTAATCAGCCCATTGGAGAGTTTTGTTATCAAGAGTCATGGAAAGTTGGCCTCTAGTAGGAATCTCACAGATAGTTACTGAAGTAAGTCAGGACAATGTTCTCAAGCTTTACTAGCCAGGAGCAGAATGAAATGAGAGCGAAAGTGACTGTGATGCTGATGTTTACTTAAAACAGATGCAGCTTTTCAAATGCTGCCCAAACTATTGAGCAAAATGGAGTAGCACTGAAAAATCATCTGGTAATGGTGAGTAGTGGTTTCTGAATGTGATCCGCAAGTAATGGACCTGTAAGACGTAGTGGGATTTAGTTTTACATCATCTCATTGAATGTGGTATGTAAGAAATAACATTTACTGGAGTATAATAAAAAACCAAAGTACAGAAGATAGATCTTTATATTTGTACTTTGACCACCTCTCTTTTTTTGGTGTATGTGTTGTTCAGGTCCTACCAGTAATCTCAGTTTCACACTAACACTAAAGAAGGTACTCAAGTGAGTTGGGATCTGCAGCTTGCTTTGCCTGTCTTCACCTCTCTTGCATAAGTTGATGGTTCAGGACAGAAAAGACACATCCTGTTAACCTGCTCATGAGGTCTGTTCACACTATGAAACTTCTCCTGAAAATTAGTTATTTGGTTTCAAAAGTTCTCTGTAATCAAGCCTAGGTACTGACTTAGTAAGAGGCATTTGAGAATGAAGGGGCTCAGGTAACAACATTTGATAACTGTTTTGCACAGATCTTACTTTTGGGGCACAACACATCAAGTTAGGGACCTCAGCTCTCTATTCATTCTCTATATGTATTCTGTATATTCTAATCCTTGACTGCTCTGGGGAAGTTTCTGAATTGTTACCATGGAAGCAAAAAACAGTTTGAGATGACTGCAGGTCTGGAAAAAGAACGTAGCAAAGGCATGATCCATAAATACACTGTTATTTGCTGTACTTTGCATCTTGACACTGGGAAGGTAACATGTAGCATCATGGGTCTGTGTTTGATCATGGTCCTATAAATGCTGGCACAGTTGTATCAAGATTGAGTATAAGATAGAAGCTGTGCTGTGCTACTTCCCATACTGTGAGGTGCCTACTTTTGTGAGAAGAGAGAGCTGACAGCAGGATTTCATGTTCTAAAACACAGAGTTAGTTGCTCAGGGGAAAATTTCAGGATCAGCATGGTAATGATCATAGAGATGAGGTCCATCTTCTCTCTGCGCTTTGTTCAGTAGCTAGCCATCATGAGGCAGTGGGTACAAGGGAAAGTACTGCCTGGTCACTGGCACAGAGCAAAGACACCTGAGGCCCATGGTGAAGTGAATGCAGCTACCAGCAGCAACTGTGCTTCATTTGCATGCCCCTGAGAACTAGAAAGGCTAAACCTGTGGTACCTGAGATTGGGGAAGGTATCAGACACCAACTTAAGTGACTCCAGTGGACATGTTCCTAACTGGTAGGAGGACAAAGGGCCTGTTTTTATTTTGTTGTTGTTTCACTAGGCTTTTTTGTTGGCTGCCAGACAGTGCACAGTTCATCTAATGGTGGGAAACATGTTATTTGTAGGTTGTTTAAACCAATGAGACATCTAACCAGGAAATGGTGATATGTGGACTGTTAGATGTTTCTTCATCAGCCAGCATACAGGTGTCAAGAGTAATAGAATCATAGAATGTTTTGGGTTGGAAGAGATCTTCAAAGGTTATCTAGTCCAACCTGCCTGCATTGAGTGAGACATCTTCAATTAGATCTGATTGCCCAGAGCCCTGTCCAACCTGACCTTGAATAACTCCGGGGGTGGGCATTGACCATCTCTGTACAACCTGTTCCCATGTTCCACAACCTGTAAAAAATGTCTTCCTTATATCTAGTCTAAACCTGCCCTCTTTCAGTTTAAAACCATTACCCCTTGTTCTGTCACAATAGACCTTGCTGAAAGAGAGTGTTGATATTTGCTATAAGCTCCATTTTAAGTATTGAAGGCTGCAGTAAGGCCTAGAGCTTTTCTTCTCCAGGCTGAACAGCCTGTACTCACAGCAGAGGTGTTTCCTCTGCCTGATCATGAAGAAGCACTATCCTGCCATTGGTATCATCAGCAAGCTTCTTTTTTGTGGTAAGAGTGAGGACAGAATAACGCTGAAGGGCTTCTGGTTTTGGTCACGATTTTTCTATTTAGATTTTTTTTTTGTTGGGACTTCTGGTTTGTGTTTGACACTCTGAAATAGTCTCAGTGCCATTCTTCTCATTATATTAAAGCAATAACCCTCGGGATTGGACTTCTGTTAATTTTTCTCTTGGTGTCACTGAGTTCTCTGATGAGGTACATCTCTGAGCCTTTCTCTGAAACCAAGTGGAAAAATGTGCTTTGCCTCCTGGTCTGAAAGCTAACAAAATTGTGCATTTTAGTTCTGACTATCTGAGAATGAACTATCATAAATGCAATAGAAACTCCCTTTTAGTATGCAATGTTCTAAAATATGCAGGCTTTAAAATCAAGTTGGAAATCTTAAATTTCACCAGGAAGTGAATGATCATGCAGTGCAGATTGCAGACTGTACATATTCATGTACTTTTTCATCAAAGTACTTTGTACCACACGTTTCTGCCAAGGTAGTCCTAGGAAGCAGGCAAAGGTTTTGCAAAAAGTCTTGACTTCAGAAAGTGTTAATGATGTTTGCCCATGTAGGATTTGTTGTAGTAACCTAATAGCAAATTGACAAAAGCGTGAATAACAGAAGGAAAGCCTGAGTGTTAAAAGTTTTGAGGCTTTGGATTAAACATGGGTAGTATGAATGTGTATGAGGAAAAAGCAGTTATGTTCACAGTTGTTAAACCATGTAAAATAGATAATTATAAACTCTACACAAAGGTGTACTCCCTTGGAGAAAAATACTGACAGCCATGGCATCTTCTCCAGCCCACTACCAGCAGTGAGACAGCAGTGTTACTCCTTTGTAACAAATATAACTTGCAGGTACTGTCAAGAAACAAAAGTCGTAAGCCAGAATTTTGTGGGTGAAAAAAAAAAAGAGCCTAAGCACTATTGTGTACTGGTTAAGAGAAGCTGTTGGCTATCAGGATTTCAAGGGGAGAGGTCACTCTCTTTAAACCTGAGGGGGTGTAGTTTGGAGTTTGAAAGAAATACTGATTCAAAAGTAGGTGCAGATCACAGAATCACAGAACATTAGGGATTGGAAGAGACCTCGAAAGAGCATCTAGTCCAATCCCCCTGCCACAGCAG
>JAOXOE010066214.1:0-30685 GCA_028565055.1 Phoeniculus purpureus
CACCAAGGGGAAGAACCAGGTGGATAGATGGCAGAGCAGTGGAAGTGGTCTATCTTGACTTCAGTAAGGCATCTGACAGAGTCTCACACAGAATCCTCACAGCCAAACTGTAGCAATGTGGACTGGATGATTGGGTAATGAGGTGGATCGTGAACTAGCTAGAATGATAGAAGCAAGAGAGTGGTGGTCAGTGGGACAGAGTGTAGTTGGAGGCCTGTATCTAGTGGAGTCCCCCCAGGGTTGGTACTGGGACCAGTCCTGTTCAATCTATTCATTGATGACTTGGATGAGAGATTAGGGTGCACTGTCAGCAAGTTTGCTGATGACACGAAGCTGGGTGGTGTCACCAACACCCCAGCAGACTGTGCTGCCATTCACCGGGATGTAGATGGGTTAGAGAGATGGGCTGTCCAGGGGGTTTGTGGAGTCTCCTTCTCTGGAGATGTTTAAAACCTGCCTGGATATGTCCCTGTGTGACTTAGTCTAGGTTCTCTTGCTCTAATGGGGGATATTGAACCAGATGATCTCTTGAGGTCCTTTCCAATCCCTAATAATCCTATGATAACTGATTTTATAAGTCATTTATACAGCATCTTTTCTGTAGCATTTATGTTAACTCTTTGCCATTTGCTTATGTGATTTTTATGTATTCTTCAACATCTTAATTTTATTCCATCATTGCAATTCCTAGAAATTAGATTATATTTCCTTTCCCCCAGAAACCTGTGATGTACAAAAACCCCTAATAAACAGGGCTAGGAATCAAATGTACTTAAAAAAAAAAGATCTCAGGCATTATACTAGGTTTTAAATTTACTGCACATTCAGTCATTCTAATAGCTTTAACATAATCCAAAACGTCATTAACTGTTCAAAATGCCATAATCCTGAATGACAGGCACACATATACATAAAACTGGTGTTTCTAGTTTGCTCTTGTTGAACACTTTTCTGCTAGGCAGCTAAATACTTTAGATCTTCCAAGAATATTTCATGAGTTTGTAAATTAAGCAAGATGTGATGAATTAATGTTCTGCAGACATTGGATAAAATTTCTGCATTCAGTTCCTTTAGACATGATTAGTTTTTGTCTGCTAGTAAGATTGATCAAATACAGATGAAGTATTTTTACTAGGAATTTAGTGTTATGGCTCTCTAATAAACTAACTGTGGTGTTGTTGTTAATGTTTGCTGACAACACACAGTTCATCAAAAATGACCAGAGCTGGAACACCCCTTCTGTGAAGAAAGGCTGAGAGAATGGTTTGTTCAGCCTGCAGAGGACAAGGCTCTGGGGAGACCTTATTGTGGCCTTTCGGTACCTAAAGAGGGTCTATAAGATGCAAGGGGACAGTCTTTTTAGCAGGATTTGTGATAGGACAAAGCGTGATGGTTTTAAACTAAAAGAGGGATGATTTAAATTAAATATAAGGAATAAAGATTTTACAATGAAAAGGATGAAACGGTGAAACAGATGGCACAAAGAGGTGACAGACGCCCCATTCTAGAAATGTTCAAGGTTAGGTTGGACTAGGGTCCGGTAAACCTGATCTAGCTGAAGAAATCCCTGTCCGTGGCAGACTAGTTGGACTAGATGACCTCTGAAGGTCCTTTCCAACTGAAACTGTTCTATGATTTTAAGTCAGAAAACAAAACACCTGGGCAGAAATTGTATTGAACAGGGTGCATTATGCTGTTTCATCTCTTGTGTCTACTAGTGTAGTGCTGCACATTCCTGTGGACAGATAGTAATGATATTTAAATTAGTGTACCCAGCTGCTGGAGTTGCAGGTATTTTAATGCTACACTTACTGTAAAATCAAAATCATCACCTCATGAATTAGTTAAGTGTTAAAAAAAACAAACGAAATGAAGCTGAATAAATAGTTTTCAATTTTGACACTTCATAGAGGAAAGTATGAAAAACTTTGAAAAGTAGATCCTATCAAAAATACTAAACCTGTGCTTTTTTCTATAATATTGTTCATATGCAACTCCAGATAGCCGAATGCTTTTCCAGAATTAATTAGAAACGCTAATTAACCAGTTTCTTGGGAAAAGGAAGTATTCTTGAGCTAATAACAGACATACAATCATAGAAACATTAGGGATGGAAGTGACCTCAAAAAAACATCTAGTCCAATCCCCCTATCACAGCAGGATCACCTAGACATAGTGGTAACGTTCATCATAAATAAGAGTGAAATGCAGGTGGGAAGTACAAAATATTATGAAAAAACTTGTAGGGGAACACTAAATTTCACAGATTTAAAGAAATAACTGTTGCAACCTCAGTCAAAACGTTTACGGTAGAGATGTTATTATATAGTACGTTATAATGACAACAGCTTTATGCAGTGAACAAATCGGCAGATCATCACAGTCATGTGCAACCTACTCTGTAGTTTTAACTGCTTCCAGTGATGCTCTTTAAGGCATACTGACTTCCATTTCTACTGTAATCATCTCTGATCTGCTCTGATCTGGTCACCTCTTTTCACCTTGACCCAGATTACTTTCTTCTGACACTTTTTTGTATGTTTTGCCTAAAAATAAGTCTGATTTATGGGCTGTGAATGAGGCTATTTTCCAATCAAACACTTATTTTTCTTTCTCTGATCTGCTTCAAATCCCTGGTGCCGATTGAGCTTTTCAGAGTCTTCTCTCTTTTAAAAATATTTCTCTGTTTTAGGATTGCTTTTCAGGTTTGCCTTTGGAAAAAAAGCACTTTTCATTCTTCTTTTTCCTTTATCCAAATCCCTCATTTGTTAACCATGCCTACCTACAATAAATTGAATAATAGAGTGCAGGCTCACTGATCATTCCAGTTCCCTTCTACTGTGAAGCAGTGACCACTGCTTCTTACTACATTCAGGATTTCTTATACTGTTTGGTTTTCAAAATATGAAAAATGACATCCTGAGCAGAACAAAGAATAAGTATTGTAAAAAGGCATAAAATATGTTAAAGTTATAATAATTGGTAAAATTCACTGAAAGTAACTGTTAGCTGAAGTTACTAGGGATTTTGAATATCTAAATTGTAGTAGTGCCAAACCCACCAGACACTGTTAATTAGTTTGTCTAACATACCTGAAGAATTACTTGTAAGTTGTTTTCTGAATTCACTTACCCAAAAGAACAGTTTTATTCAAAACAAGATCGTTGTGACTCAGTGTCTGTGTGTAATCCTAATGTGGCAGATCTCTACCACAGCATTTGTTTTCCTTCTGCTCTCACACCCTTCACCACCACCCCCCCAAAAAAAAGCACCAACCCAAAATTTATTCAATGTGAATATTTATTGCGTTGTTTATTACTTGATGCTTACACTGTATGCTATGTAAGAAAGACATCCAAGTAATTTAAGGAACAGTTGAAAATCCCTGGTATGTCATTCAAAAAGAGAAGTTTGTGTAAATAATCTCTTAAAATCAGGATGCTCTTTCACAATGTTTCCCTTTGGAGTCTAAACCAGAAGACTAAAATAAATGCAACTGCTCAGAAACAAATACTTTTAGTTCACTGGGGGCTAAGGTGTTTATTCAGAGAAACTACGCATAAAGGTAAACTTTACTCAATGTTTTGCTGACTTGGTGCATGCACAGGAATGCTAGAGTCAGAAACCTTTATGCTTCCATTTCTATCCTAGATTTGTTGAATCTTAGTCTTTAGTAAAGTCAATATTATATCAATACACAGGAGTCAGAGGCACTTTAGTGCTGTATTTATGATTGATCCTTATAGGCAATACTACATTGTAAACTGTAGATTTAAAGTCTTGGGGAATTGTGTGGTAAATCATCTGGAAACAGGCCATACAAAACAGGAGTACCACTGTCTACAACATTTCATTCTTCCAAGGGCTGCTGTATACAGAGGCATAAAGATGCCAGGGGGATTCTGTTATGGTGTTCACAGGAACTCACTTCCATCAAATGCAAATCAGCATGTTAGAGGTGAATTTGCTTGTCTTATTAAATAAGAGAAGCGCAGACAAGTTTGTAAAAAACCTCTTTCCTTCTTCCATGGATTATGGCAAACCATGGATTATGGCTGCAGTGGTGGAAGAGGATAGGAGTGGAGAAGGACAGGAGAGGAGTCCAGCTAAGATGTTATTTACACTATTACCTTTGACTTTCAAGAACTGAGAGGAAATATTTAGTAAACACTTTCTCCACTGTCTCTCACTGCTTTATGTAGGGTTTGGATCAAACTAAAACCAGGATACCTTACAATATGAACATCAGAACCTGAAATAGGAAATGATTTCATTGGAGATATAAAACCACTCTTTCTGTAGTATTTTAGTTTGTGGATAAATGAAATAGAAGTGTAGACTTTGTGTGATGATAAAAATCATATTATCATTCTACTGTAATCAGTGTACATGGGCCCTGTAACAAGCATTCAATAAAACATCTAAGAAACCAGATAAAAATTGAGTGCGCTGCATGCGCGCTTAGGTTACTGGATCGCTTGTGGCAGAAGAACCCCTTTGTTTTAATACAATAAAATTTGTATACATAACTCAGGATTACACTCTCCTTTCAGACAGGAAAGGAATTAACCAGTATTTTTTCATATTTGTGAGATATTTGTTTAACCATTTAGCATTAACGAAAGAAAAGTGCAGAATACAAAATGGTCAGTAAGTGTTGCTTTGAGGCTGCACAGAGGACTAACACCTTCACCTGTCATACTCTGTCTACATATCCTAAGGGATTAAGGCAAGGGTATTAGCTCACATCCCAAGGTCAGCAGCAAACAATAGCCATGAACATAGCCCTCTAAGTAAATAATTTCTCATTTATAGTGCTAACTCTACTTTTCATTATAAATTCACAGCAAGTTCAAACGCAGGCCATGAGGCAATTCAGCTATTGCACTACTGGAATGCTACTGTGTACGTAAAGTTTGAGATACTACTTTCTTACCCTTTCTCCTCTTACTGAAGAAAATCAACCTTTTCTATCTTGAGAGGCTGCACAAGGTCTTGTGGCTATTTGCTGTTGCCATGCCAACTACTTAGCTTGCAGTTAGTCCTATGTCCTAATGTTCTCATGTGAGAAATTTACATGGAGAAATACAAAGACAATCTTTCCGTAGCCTATTCCATCAGCAAAGGACAAGAAAAGGGGCTCGATTCTCTGTCTGAGAGAATATGACCGCAATAAGTAAAGGAGAGATTAGAATATGACTTCCTTGCATGTATAGTTTATATTTATGTCTGTCTTTCCTCTTCACCTTTTTATTGATTTTTTGATAGAGCTGTCTTGAATTGTTTGGTTCCTGTAGGGCAAACAACTAAAATGTTTTTCTGGTATCTCAAGGTAAAGGTATAAATAAAGGATAAAAATATGAAGAAAATTTGAGCACTTATTTTCTGATCCTTTGATTGTTAACAGCTCTCTGGATGAGTACACAGCACCAAAGACCTCAGCTCCTATGTCTCTGATATCTCCTTAGTCTTCCATCAGCAAAGGTGGAATGGAGAGGTTTTAGTTGTGTATGCTGGGTCCTGCTGCCTAACTCTACCATACAGCTTTTTATCAGTGTATTCGACAACTTTTTACAAAGATTCCCACTTCAAAGACAGAAGAATAGACAAATGAAAGACCATGGCTAAGATCAACTGGCAGGCAAGTTGTAAGACTGGAAGCAGAGCAAAGGTATCTGTAGTCCACAATCAGTGTTCTACTGATCAGGAAGTACTGTGAATTTACCAAGACTTCCAGCTATTAGAAGACTCTATGTTCCCTCTAATAATTTTCAGTAAAAGAATAAAAAAGAGACAAAGGGAAAATAAACTTCAGACTTCCATTTTTATATAATATTGTTTCTATGTGTAAGAACAGTGACAAAATAAAATTTTAAGGAAGAGAGGAGAAAACCAATTTAATACAAAAATCAAACTTGGCTGACAAACCATGGCTCCATTTAATTAACCTAACTTTCAAATCACCTTCTCTCCAGGATATCCAAACCCGATCCACAATAATAGATTCCAGGGTGAACATCTCATGTTTCACACCATTACCATGCGGCACAATACCATGTTTGTTAACTTTTGAAGAAATAGAGCAATTACATTCATCTCCAAGGGCAAAGAGTTTTCATGTTGGTTGAAGCAATAAGTCTTTCAGCACACATGAGATAAAGGTGAAAAAGAATGTTTTTAGTCATTGTAAGGTACGGCACTGAGATGTAAATAACTAAATACGTGTTTCCACCTGTTCTTTCTTACATCTTGCTAGTTAAAGTGCTCTTTTAGGCATGCAAAGATGTAAAACTACAATTACAAAAAGAAAAAAATCAACATTTTATACTATCCTGACAATATCTATTGTCTCAATTAATTGTGCTAACACCTTATTACAGCTCCAAATTGTTTAGGCTGAGTTGATTCACTAACAGAGATGTTTGAGCAACATTTCTCAGTATCCTTCCTCTTATTCCATCTTTCTATAACAACTTTTTCTTATTATTGAGAGTAATTTCCAGCTGGTCCAAGTTGAATCGTTACATGCTCTCTGTGAAACACTAGTTAATCATATCTAGGTGGGTCTTAAACATCTCCAGAGAAGGAGTCTCCACAATCACTGTTGGTGGTAGATTGGGAGGGGGTTTCACACTTGTGTCTTTGCATCCATTGCCCCTTGTCCTATCACCAGATGACATTGACAAGAGCCTGGCTCCATCCCCCTGACATCCACCTCTCACATATTTATAGACATTAATGAGGTCTCCCCTCAATCTCCTCTCCTCCAATCTAAAGAGACCCAGCTTCCTTAGCCTTTCCTCATAAGGGAGGTGTTCTACATCCTTCACCATCTTCATTGCTCTATGCTGGACACCCTCCTTCTTGAATCGAGGGCCCCACAACTGGACACAATACTCTAGATGTGGTCTGACTAGTGCAGAGAACCTCTACAATTACCCTTTTAGAGAAGTGACTTTAAAAATGTCAGTAAAACAGATATGGAATTATCCGCACATATTCTCAGGCAATCTGTTCATGATCCATTTTACTAAACAGAAAAAACAAATATAATTAATCTTTTTAGGAAGACCTAGGAAAGATATGATTTTTGCTCAGGCTTTGAAGCCTAAAATATGTGTTTGGAATATAAAAGTGCATTCCTAACTCTCACAGGCATTCCAGAGAAACACAAAGCATCTCTAGAAAAACATCAATTAAAATAAAAGGTATTTTTCATGCCCAGAACATGAAAAGATATTTTTTGCAATCTTATGTCATGTCTAATTATCAATAGATCATCATAGAGTCTGTTTAGTACTATTGAAATACACAAAGGTGTCTTGTCGCTAGTAGGTAATTTGATCATGGTGTTTTGGGACATAATAGGACTTCCAGGAAAGCAGAAACTTTACCAACAGCCTATAGAGATACTCTGTGAGAAACTCTCTGATATGTAATTAGAAACAAATCTCTTCCAAAGACCCTGTCATAGACCTAAACTGTCTTTAGCCTTAAACAGGTTAAAATATACTTGCCAAAATGGCTGGCTAGTCTTTGAATTTAAACGTATCGGAAAGACTAAATTATATGCTTTGAAACCCATGAAATCTTCATTGTAAATCTAGTTATAAACGCAAGCAAACATGAAATTAATTCTACTACGTCACTGCTACATATTCATGTAATGGATAATAACATTATACATATGCTGCAGTTCGAAAATTACAAAAATTTTCAAGTGTATAGATTTGAGCTTTCTTGAGGAAAAATTACGCATATTGCTTTAAGAGAATCCTCCCAGTGACCTGTCCTTGGAGGTGTGGGCACGAGGTGACACTATGAAAGAGAGTTTATGGTCTAGCCCTGCCCTTTTGGCAGCACACTGGCACAAGGCTCTGTCTTCACCACCCCTCCCTTTCCAGGTGGTCGGGGGAGGCGGGACCGAGGGGGTGCAGTGGCTGGCTGTGGCCCCACTGTCCTCCTGGACAATTGAAAAGTTGTTAAGCACCAATGAAAGCTGTGCACTTTCGTATCTAGAGGAACATATAAGCTTGCATTTGTATTCAATAAACTGACTCTTAGCTTGCATCGAGCTGTGTCCCCTCTCTCCATCGTGGCAGTTTTTGCTTAGCTGATCTGTCTGTTCTGAAGGAAGAAGGAGGACTCAAGAATCCTTAGACCTTGGACAAGGAGGAGAGACTGGGTTCTTCTTAAAAGCATGTCTCCTGCATCGAGGAATGCAGTTGCAGGTTCTGAGGAATCAGGCCAGTCCAATCTGTGTTTTGCTGGAGAAGCTACACTGAAGAATTGAAAAGTTCATGGTTCTAGATGGCTGAGGGTCCAGCGTCTGCAGACGAGAATGGGCGACACATGAGGGGCCTGGAGGGTCTCTCCAAATGAATAGAAGAGAGGGTTGTTGTGCCCCTCTGTGCCTGAAATACTTTCCCCAGGTATCCAACGTAAAAATACCAAGGACCAACAAGGTAGTAGTCTCCCACTGTATGTTTCTCAGAATATGTGATGGCATTTGTGATGCAGTTTCTGGTTTGTGTGCACTAACTTGCTTGACTACTTCTTTCTTCTTTCTGTATACAGTTCTAGACTTAATAAACCCTTTTTCATTTTCCCTAAGCCATCCACTGTCTGGCAAATTCTATCAGAGATCTCACTGAGACCTAATTGTTTTGTTTTCCTTTTTTTAAATTGTGATCTTGAACTCACCACAACATACTACATTATTATTATTGGAAACATGGTTTCGTGTTGGGTTGATGGTGTTCAGTTGACAGTTGGAGGTCTCTTCCAACCTTAATGATTCTGTGATTCCATTCTATTTTCTTTAAAAAAAAAAAAATCTAGTCTTTTAAATGCAAACTGAGTCTAGAAAGACTTTTTTTATGCTACATGTCAACAATTTAAAAAAATAAATTTTTTTTCTTATGTACTTGTTTATTCTACTCTTAATAATAGAGCTGCTGGTCACTACTTCTAGAAAAACTTTAAATTTTGCAGTAATGGAATCTTCACATGGGTCTACTGTTACGGAATTCCTAAGGTGTAAATGTAACTGCACTAAGCACAGCCACACTGACATTTTAAACCAACAGTGAGAGTACAATTTATGTATTAATGTTTCCTGATGAATATAAATGAACATTTCTAACCCCTCTGGCAAGAAAATGAAATCAAAAGCTGTGTTCCTCAAACAGAAACCATTGCATGTAAAATGCTAGGGTTTTATAGTGAGAACATTCTTAGAGTTAATTTAAAACAAACAAACAAACAAAACTTTACTGTATCTTGGGGACATTTAAACAGTTTCTCTTGTCTTGGGAGAATGAAAGAATTCTTTGCATTTTAGACACATTTTTGTGCACAGCAGAGATGCTTAGTTGAATATTAGTCATGTATTAGGAAAGATTCTCCTTTAAAAAAGCAAGAAGTCAGCAACAAATTCACAAGAATAAAATCACCTTGTTAACCTAAGCTGTATATTTTTCAGGTAAATTTGTTTGTCATTCAATTCAACAGTCATACACTGTCTACATGTTAATTTTATTTATGTGCCTTAGCTTCATTGCTTCATATTATTTACCTAATAAAGCATTGTTTTGAGTGATAGGTGCTCGTCTCCATAACAAGTAAAATTACATTACATGTTTTTATTTATAAAATATTGCAATTTGTAGAATGTTGTGATGCCTGTTTTTAACTAGATTAAATATTTGAAGTAATCAATACTCTGGGGAGGTGGTGGTGTCATCGTCCCTGAAGGTGTCCAAAAAAACGTGTAGATGTGGCACTTGGGAACATGGTTTAGTGGAGTTGGGTTGATCTTTCAGATTCCTTCTGACCTTGATGATTCTATAATTCTTTTTTAGCATCATGTGTCACAAATAAATTCACTTCAGCTAAAAATACACACAGAATAGATGGGAAACCCACTGCATACTCCACAGGAACAGGCTGTTAAAAACAAATCGTCACTGCTATTGTTTTTTGTAATGTAATCAGTGTGACAAGTTTGAAAATAACATGGAGTGTTCAGGAATGAGTTAAAGAATTGTTGATCTTGTTTTGCAGATAAATACACTTAGGGCTCTATTAAAAACACGGCTTCTAAATACAGCCTATGAGAAGTAAACGGCAAGGCTCCCTATCTATGTATTACAGCAGTTCTGCAGTCATTGCTCTGTCCATCGACTTCTGCTCTTCAGTAATTCACACTTTGTTACCCAGTTTGGTGACAGAGTTTGCATATTGTGCCAGAGCATGGCCTTAAATAGACGCCCCCAAAGGGGAAGGCACTGCTGACCCAGGTGATGGGGCAGTAGCTATGCTGTAGCATATGCTGTGGGGTGCGGGCACAGTACCATGGTCTGCCACAGTTTAGCGCCAGGTTAGCCCATAAAATTATAGTCTGCTCAACCGTGCAGACTGAAGTGTCCTCCCAGGTAAAGTAAACACACAGCCAGAAACTAGAATTACAAATATTAAACTTTTTTTTTCTACTTAATAAAGTTTATAACAAACAAAAATAAGGGAAAGAAAAAGGGGAAAAGGGAAATAAAAGAGGTGTGTTCTTCCTCAAGAAGAGGAGTGTGAAGCAGAAGAGGGACAGACACGCTGCAGTATGCCATGGGCCAAAACGAAACCAGACTCTCAAGACACACAAACAGGGAGGGGTAGCAAGAAGAGGGGAAAAGGGATACCCTGTCCCCAATTAAGGACCCCAAAATCTGTCTGGCCCGCTCCACCTGGTCAACCTGTCCTGTGCAGCAGCCACCTCTCCCCTTCACTTCCGCACCCCCACCCTGCGCATCCTGCTGTGTGCAGGAGGGAAAAGCAAACAGCCCCACAGCAGAGACGAGTCAACTCCTTGTATGCTGGAAGAGAGTTTGAAGCAGGAATACCATAAGCAAACATGTTTTGACCAAATCCAGAACATGTTCTCAACAACATGTTTACTGTTTCTCTAACCTCCCCATGCCCATTAGGGAACAGGTGGTAGATAATGCAGAAAACTAATTTAGAATGTAAAAAACTACCTGTGTTGGCACCAATTCAGTATTCAGAAGTAAGCTGGCAAAGGAAAAGTCAATGAAACAGCAGGAATGACACAATCAGTACAATAGACTTTTCTGTATTTCTCTTTCAGAGTAACAAGGGCACTGCTCCTTTCACTGTCCATCAAATTGATTCCACATGAGAAGTTAAAATCTACATAAGGCTTAAACACATTTGTTTACTTTTCTGCTTTTTGTCATATTGTATTTCCTTCACACCTCCAGGCAAGGATGAGTTTCAGATTTAAATCTAATGTCAGAAGTCTCTGTCCAATTCACCGTTATCTTCACTCATTACTAAACCTATTATTAAACTCACCAGTAAACAGTAGTAATTTGTTGCCACTGTAGGAGGAAAAAAACCAGTAGTGTATATATCCAAGATGTCTTAAACTATACAATTGAAAATGACAGTTCCTTTGAGGAAAAAATGAATTTACCAAGCAGCTTGGATCTGCTGAATAAATTTTACCAGCAAATCATTATCTCATCTTGTTTCTAGAGGAAAAGTGCTTGTATCTGGGATTCTCTGAAAGTCATTATAAACTTAAGTACATCGAAATGTAGTACCTGAATGTGCATGTACAACCTACTCAATACTTAGTCAATTGATAATTTTCAGTGGGATTGTTATCTGCAAATGTGATCACTGCTGCTAGCAAAAGGAATGAAAGTCCTCTCCAGATCAGTGTTTTCTAAGCAGGCACACGGAAAAGAATTCACTTTCCCCCCCATCCCAAATAACACAACAGGAAGACTATTTGTTGGTGAAGCAAATGTGTACAACACAAACAATGAGTATATTAAAATCAAAGCTCTCTGAGAAAGTATATTAAAAATACTCTGTGGGAAGAATGAAGGACTGAATGAGGGAAGGGGCAAAGGGAAGGGATACTGAGGGAGGGGATAGTACACCCTATATACGGTTACAGTACATAATAATGGTGTATAGATAGTACCAACTAAAATGTACTCCACATACATGTCTGTGAATACAAGAATCTTTAAAATACGTGCGTGAAGAAGGTCAATATAAGTTGACCTGTATTTTGATCTTTCTAATTAGTTGTCCATGATACAAATAAGTTTGTCTGTAATTAGTTTTTGTTCTACAGTGAACACCTTCTGTGAAAAAGCTACTAATTATTCTTCCTATTAGACACACAAATGTTAATGGAAATTTAAGAACTTGACAATTTCAGCTATTGCAACACCTTCATCTGACAAAAAATGTCCATCGCCTCAGAAGTCCTCTATCAGCCAGCATGACTACCTGCACTGTATGCAAACGCAATCAAGTATTTATCCTATCTAGAACCATTCAACATCACATTTTAAGTGTCTAACCTCATTTTGTATAACAGATAAGCTCACACAATACCTGAAATTATTTTCAAGAACTTTCTAGCAAAAAACATTAGTAAAAATACTCCAAAAGAAACCCCCAACCTTATTCCAGTAAGAATTGAGAAAAAGTTTTCAAGTATTATTTTCTTTTAATGGGAAAGTAGGGGACAGGAGGAAGGAGATGGTGAAGTTGAATGTGATAATGATGAAAGATGAAGGACTGGTCATCCAGAAGGACTTCCAGCAGTAAAGCAGAACTCTTCCAGCTACCAGAGGTGTAAGGAGAGTACACCAAATAATGATTATTGCTGATGTTTCCACTGGGCTAAACATACTTCAGATGCATAGCTCAGTCTTCCACTCCATCAAATTCTCAGCAGGGTTCTCAGCTTGAGTTGTATAGTTTGTATATAGCAAGGGTTGAGATTGTAGCTGACTATGTCACAAGGAAATGGAAAAGCTTAGAAAGAGGGTCGAATGCAATACAGTACTTAGCAGAGGAGAGAAATAGCACTTGTGAATATGTAAAAAATCAGAAAACAAAATATTACAGCTTCTCACCAGTCAGAAGAGAGGGACTTGGGCTCAGGCAGACTGTACTGCTCCACCAAGACAACAGGCTGGGTGCTGCAGGGGCTGTGGCTCAAGTACACCCCTTGATAACTCGCAGAATGGGAAAGCAAGCAGCTAACAGGAGCCACTGCACATAGAGTTACCACGTCAGACTGGTAAATTAACTGCCACGGTGACAAAGTAATTATTTTATGAAGTAACGGCATGCTGTGTACATCAATCTATAGAACATGGGCATTAGCATTTCTACTTTCCAAGCTAGCTATTTTTTAAATAGGAAGATTTCTTTATGACAAGAAAATTAATATTTCCTGATGTTTAACTGAGAAATCATCAATTCCAGGAAAAAAATGCAAAATTTCCCTGACCAGGCATTTATTGCTGCTATTTCACATCTCTACTGCCAAGACAACTGCAACATCAGCAAGAGCAGGAGTTTTGAGTTTCCACTGCAGCAAAATCAGTGCTTGTCATGCAGCAATAGTTTGCACACAATGTTGTCACAATCTGCCTACAGCTTCCACTTGCTTAAACAGCCTTTGAACTTCTTATTACCGGCCTATGGCATTACCTGAGCAGTGTGTCTAGGCAGAACAGCAACACAGATACTTAGAAACAGAAGGTTACAGCAGAATTAAGGACAGATGATTCCCTTACAGTGAAATCTGTTGTATTTCTAAAAAGCACCTTACTCAAATACAGCTTAAGTAGTAATATCAAAGAGTGTATTTTAGTAATAATGTTTATGAACTCCTTTAAGTATTCTATCTCTCTTCCACATTACACCCCAGTGCTGTACTGTTGTGTTAGTGTTAGAATATAATGGCATAATAAGTTTTTTAATTACATGTTGTGCCTCCTGTGGTGTACTAGGATGCACTCATATCAAAAGGATTTTAATTAGATCCTTTTATTGTGTTTCTAAGCAGGATATATATATCCAAGTTCAAGGAAGTCAGACCTCTATGAATGTTTTCAAAGCATGCATGACAAACAAGCCTGACACTTCAAGAAAGACATAATAGATAGCAGAGAATAATTTCCATGATGTTGTAAATTCATAAACAAACATTACTTACTTGGAGAGCGCAGAGACCCAGGAGTGCTGCAAACAGGATGGAGGAAGAGGACATGATCCATCAGAGGGACAAGTTGTGGTAGTTTGGGCAGACAGAGCGAGCAGGAAGGTAAGTGGAAAGGACAAGTCCTTCCCTGCGCAAGAAGCAAACTCAACTAGTGGCCATTGCCCTCCCAGTGACCTAACTATGGTCTCCACTCAAACAAAAACTGCAGTGAAAAGGAGTAAGACAACCCAGACAGAACTCCCACAAACACATGCAGCCACTCAGGTCTCCAGCTCCAGGGAGTGCCATCACCTTTCACTTTTACTGAGGGCAGCAGCAACAGCACCTGTCTGTGGTGTGAGCAGATAATGATCTGCTGGGCATGGTGGAGGATGTGAAAGGGGAGGTAGAGAAGTTGAGGAGCATCAGACAGTGTCAAAGGGAGATCGATTGGTGGAGATACACCCTACAACCCCTGAGGCAGAGCACAGAGGCTCCACAAGAAGCCAACTCTCTGCTATGCTCCTGCCACCAAGTAGAAGGGGACCTAGGTGGCATCACAGACACAATGGTGGGATGACTCCTGTGACTGGAGTGTTGGAATGGATGGGTATCAGCTCTTTACAAAGGACAGGCAGGGGAGATGAGGAGTGGGTATTGTGACCAGCTGGAGTGCATGGAACTCCATGTCGGGGATGATGAAGAATGTACTGGGAGCTTTTGACATACTCTGTTCATGCAACTCTATTCAGCTCTATTTTGAGTCCAAAAATGTCATGGAGGAATGTCTCCTGTGAGAGGGACCCTGTAATGGAGTAGGGGAGCAGTATGAGGAGTCATTTCCCTGTGGAGGAAGCAGTTGCAGAGACGAAGTGTGATGAAATGAGCACATCTGCCAGTCACTAGTTAATCTGTTGATCAGGGCAGGGACAGAGATTAACTAATTGATTTCATCGAGTTGTAATGAGTTGCTAATGAGCTGGATCAAGCACTCAAGAAAGGTGCAAAACCACTTATACAGTCACAGGCAAAAACAAAGTCTGGGTTGGTTTGGGGAAAAGCAACAAAATACATTTAATTCAAACAACATAAATACCCTAACACCAAAACAGAGATTAATAGTGTGTTCTCACAAAACTGTTCTGAGATCAGTTACCTCCTTCCCCTCAGCATGAAGAAACCTCTAGGAGTTCTTTTTATTGTGGAAATATGGTGTCCATAGTTGAGTTCAGTTTTCCTGTCATCAGAGCCTTTGAAGGTAAATTCCTTGCTCCATGTTCTCAAAGCAAATGTCCAGCTCCAGTGCATTGCCCATGAAAGTGGTGGAGTCACGGTCCCAGGAGACCTTCAAAAAATATGTAGACGTGATGCTGGGCAAGCTGGTGTTGGGTTGGTGGTCAGACTTTGTGATCTTGGAGGTCTCTTCCAACTGTAATGATTCTATGACTTTACACATAATGAGACATGAAATGAGAATGTTCTTACCTACAGCTTACTGTAAAGAATCATAGCAAGCTCTTACTCTTCCTCTGCATACAGAATACCATTAGTAGCCCTTCCTCTTGAAACCTCATCCAGCATCCAGCTCGCATCACTGATTATATTGCTCCTTAGAAGGATAAAAAATAATTGTATTATCATGCCAGAATGTTGATAAGCAAGAGTTTCAACAGCCCCTGCTGTTGGGTCATGTTTGATATTAGGATCAAGTTGATTGGATTCAATTGCAATGACCATCTGAAGCTGCACTCTTGCTTTATGTTGTCAACAGCTACAATAATGATTAAAGATGAGCGACAGGTAGTTTTTCATCATTAAATTTCTTCTAAAACATTAAATTTCTTTTTCACCTCATACTCTTCAAAAGAAGAAATAAGGGGGAAAAAATGCTGTCTGGGAAGATACTTAATAATTGCTGTACCACTCTAATACCATAATTAATTAATTTAAGAAAAGTTATGGATAGCATTAGCAGTAGGCACAAATCTGAAGTCTAAAGAATTCATATTGGGCAATATTATCTACATTAACTTGTTCTAAATTAGTGTTGTAGTAGTAATTATAGAGCTATGAAGCATGATTGTGTATAACGGTAACGAATCCCTAAATTAATTTAAGAACTGCTTACCAAGAGAAATAACTTTGTGCATTCCCTTGTATGCCGCACACAATGTTCCAAGATAAAACACATGAATAGCAACTAGAACTGCTGGGGAATTTTCTGAATGTAAGTAATAGCAGCAGTAAGGGGTCTTTCCCTTCATTATCTCTGGAGTTAGGAATTTTTGAATTTTACTACTAGTTTTCGTTTTTAGACCGCAAAAAATTGCTTGATGCAATTGATTGCCTTATTTGCTAAATCCCTGTTAATTTCAGTGCCTAACTGAGGTATTCCATCTGGTTTAAAGGAAATGTTGAAAAAATTATGCCTTGGTTTTATTCAAATTGAAACAATTACAAAGTCCCCAGCTTTCACGTGAATTACTAACTTTGGGGTTTGGCTGTATTTGGTGGCTTGACATCACAACTGCAGTACTGAGAAGCATTTGGTTACAGGTGTGAATTTCAGGCAGCACTAAACCTTGAAAATTGAAATGAACTTGATTTACTGAACACTTTGTTCTATGCAAATCCTGAACACAAGGAAAGTGTAAAAAGTTTAGTAAAGGCCATAATTTCATATCAGGGTCTCAATGTCATTTCATACGCTTTACGCCAAGAATCCTTCAGAACAGCTTCAGGCTTTGGAAGAGCAGTTAGCAGAGCACAGAGTCAATATAGATGCAAACATTTTTTTGAATTATTTAAAAGAAATCTATGATCCATAAACTGATTTCTGAAAAGTTCTTAATCACTTATGAATTATTCACATGTTAACAAAGATAAACAATGTTTGCATGCCTTTAACACAACCAAGTTTATTATCAGTGAATGTTTTGACATTCACACACAGTTTTTGAAACAGCAAATTATTCATTGAAAATTATTTTTGAACTAGTTAAAAAATTATCTGTCCTGAGAGCATTGTAGCAAGACCTCATAGTTTTCTTGTTAATGGAAGAAAAGCACTCCTGTGTATTTTGTAATACATCAGTAGGCTAATTTTCTAGCTACTTCCAGAGACATCACTAAAGCTCCATAGGTTTCATCTGAGTTCTTTTGCAAGTCTGATATGGCTTGGTTTTGGGGTTCACTTGATTGTATATTATTCATTGAACATTTGATTGTTCATTTGATGTATATTAAAATACACGATGTTTCTATGTGACTCTAAGGACATGACTGTTTCTTTTAGGATTTCTACCGAGTAAGAAATTGCAGTACACTTCATCATTTAACCTGAGTTGGACAGGTTTTCTGTAACATAACTTGCATGGATAAAGCCAAAACATGGGTAGTAGTGCACCTGCTCTATAATTATCCATAATTCTGATCCAGCATTGATCCTTTGTTTCTGTATTATTTAAAGGAGCATTTTCATATTAATCTTCAAATATTGAATCATGTCCCAAATATTCAGTTGATACAGGGAACACATTAAAAAAAAAAACCAAAATAACCCTTCAGTCTTTTGATCTAAAAGTATTTTTTTAAAAATTACGCCAAAAATAATTCTTTGGCATTACAGCATTTTTTTGAGCAGTGGGTCACTGAGATCTATGGATGACTTGGATACGATGAATCCGAGACCTAAACTCACCTGAAAAGCACTGAAGTGCAACTTGCTGCATTGGAAGGTTTCACAAACTATCTTTCATGCATTTCTGCTATGTTACATTTCAACAACTTTCTTGGGAGAAGAAAAATCAGTACTGAGGTGGAGAAAGAACAGAGGTGGAGAAAGAACAATATTTCTTCATTAGGGAGTGCTGCAGTGCAATAGCAGAGAGGTTGCTGCACAGATGCCTCTCAGGTTGTTCTGGAAATTACTTAAGGAGGAAAGCAAAGGGTGCTGCAAGGATAAATGGCAAATACAGTAACGATTCAGACATGACACACAAAGGCGCAGGGTACTAGATCAGTAGCAGTGGTACAATCATGTCTCAACATCACTAGGCATCAGTAATTGTGTCATGAGATAAATTTAGAATTACAGTATCACTGAGATATTTGTCTCTCCACTGTCACCATGTTATGGACCAATTTCTGTCTCTAATGGGTGTAGAGGCTCCCAGGCTTGAGAACCTCAGTCACAAAATAAACCAAAGCACTGAAAATATTTCCTAGTAACAATGGAAACTTTGGAAACACTATAGAGGTTTAGGTTCTGTTTGTTCAAAACTCACTCTGCATTCAGAAAAAAACCCCTTTATATTATACATGATAAAGAGAAACACAGGTGTACACTCCAGTACTGAATCCAGGATTCATTTTAGATCAAAAATCTATAGTTTTATGGTGTGGTGGGTTCAAGACCACAACCAAAGATAAGGGAAAAGAAAACAAAGCGGTTAGGTCTTGATGAGCTCTAGGATAAATTTGTCAGACCATGGATAGCTTAGGGGAACTGGAAAAGGGTTTGTTAACTCTGTAACTGTATACAGAAAAGAAAAAGAGGTTAAGCAAGTTAGTGCACCCAAACTAGACACTGTGTCACGAATGCCATCACATATTCTGAGAAAAGTACAATGGGAGATCACTATCACAGTGGTCCTTGGGTCTTTTTTAACATCAGAGATCTGCGGGAAAAGAGTATGTCAGTCAAGCAGAGACGAGTACCATCACCCTCTCTATTATTCATGCGTCACCCCTGTCTGTGGTACAGCGGCACCCAGGCTATTTGCAGACTGGTGAATTCTTCAATTCAAGAAAGAACAACACCTTTTCTCCTCTTGGTACCCCCTCCCTGTTTGTGTGTCTTGGGAGTATGGTTTCAGGTTTGTTTTGGCCCATAGCCCACTGTGGCCTCTGTCCTTCTGAGGCTCTCTGTCCGTCTTCTGCTTCACTTCCCCCTTCCACTCACTCCTTTCCCTTATCCATCCTTTCCCTTATCTTCCTTATCTCTTATTTAGATGATTATCATATCCAGTCTAGATGGGTAGATTTAGACTGGATGTGAGGAGGAAGTTCTTCACCATGAGAGTGATGAGAGCCTGGAATGGGTTTCCCAGGGAAGTGATTGGGGCCCCATCCCTGAAGGTGTTCAAGGCCAGGCTGGATGAGGCTCTGGCAAGCCTGGTCTAGGGTGGGGTGTCCCTGCCCATGGCAGGGGGGTTGGAACCCAACCAGAGTGCTTCTGATTGTATAACTTCTCCAGTGAAGTGATCCTGGTGTGGCAGGGGGATTGGACTAGATGATCTTTCAGGGTCCCTTCCAATATGTCTAGTTCCAGATTCTAGAAGTGTATTTACTTTATTTCTTTTCTCTCAGAAGAGAGGGGTGAGAGCAGGTTTTCTTCTGCATGCTTGGGCAGAATATAATTTTGTGGGCTAACCTGTTGCTAAACTATGACAATGATCTAGATTAGATAATGATTGATTAGCATATAAAGTCAATAAATTATTCTCTTAGTTTGTCATAAGAAGCAAATCCTTATAGATGTATTTGGTAGATATCTTTACAGTATTAATTAAGCTATTTTTTTAGTCAATTCAATAAAATAGCTTTGAAGAAAAATTGTTTTCCAGACAGAAGTTTATACTCACTGAAATATGCTAATTCAACTAAATTATTAGGTAGTTCTTACACTGAGTCCTAATCAGGAAAATATTATGAAGTAGATATTTCTCAACATTTTTAGACATAGAGTAAAACAATAATCATCCTGCAGAATATTCTCAGCTTTAAGGAATCAAAAAAACAAAAAGTTCTACACATATCACTTGTTACTTCTCTGGAGAGAATCTGTAACAAACAACAGACCATTTTTAGAACAATTTATCCTTAATGCTGTCTCTAGGCACATCAAGGACAAGAGGGTCATTACGGACAGTCAGCATGGCTGCACCAAAGGCAAGTCATGCTTCACCAACCTGATATTCTTTTATGAGGACATAACCAGGTGGATAAAATGATGGCAAAGCAGTGGATGTGGTCTGTCTTGACTTCAGTAAGCCATTTGACATGGTCTCTGACAGCATCTTCACAGCCAAGCTGGACGATTGGGTAGTGAGGTGGATCTTGGACTGGCTGCGGGATAGAAGTCAGAGTTTAGTGGTCAGTGGGACAGAGTCTAGTTGGAGGCCCACATCTAGTGGAGTCCCCCAAGGCTCAGTACTGAGATCACTGCTGTTCAGTCTATTCATTAATAACTTGGATGAGAGATTAGGGTGCACTGTCAGTGAGTTTGCTGATGACACAAAGCTGAGAGGAGTGCACCCCAGCAGGCTGTGCTGCCATTCAGCAGAACCTGCATAGGCTGGAGAGTTGGTCAGGGAGAAATGTAATGAACTATAACAAGGGAAAGTGTAGAGACTTGCATCTGGGCAAGAACAACCCCATGTATCAGTACAGGTTAGGGACTGACCTATTGGAGAGCAGTGTAGGAGAAAGGGAGCTGGGGGTCCTAGCAGGATGACCATGAGCCAGCAATGTGCCCTTGTGGCCAAGAAGGCCACGCCATCCTCGGGTGGATCAGAAGGGAGGTGGTTAGCAGATTGAGAGAGGTTCTCATCCCCATCTACTCTGCCCTAGTGAGACCACATCCAGAGTATTGTGTCCAGTTCTGAGACCTCAGTTCAAGAAGGACACAGAACTGCTAGAGGGAGTCCAGCACAGAGCAGCAAAGATGATGAAGGGAGTAGAACACCTCCCTTATGAGGAAAGGCTGAAGGAGCTGGGTCTCTTTAGCTTGGAGGAGACTGAGGGGTGACCTCATTAATGTTTATAAATATGGAAAAAGCAGGTGTCAGGAGGATGGAGCCTTGCTCTTCTTAATGTTATCTAGTGATAGGACAAGGAGCAATGGGTGTAAGCTGGAGCATAAGATGTTCCACATCAATATCAGAAGGAACTTCTTCACAGTGAGGGCGACAGAGCACTGGAACGGGCTGCCCTGGGGAGTTGTGGAGTCTCCTTCGCTGGAGATGTTTAAAACCCACCTGGACATGTTCCTGTGCGACTTGGTGTAGGTGCTCCTGCTGTCAGGGGGATTGGACCAGATGATCTTTTGAGTTCCCTTCCAATCCCTAATGTTCTGTGATTCTGTGAATTGCTGACAACGGATATGTGTAGTACAAACCAGGCCCAGTCATACTAAATGTGTGTTTCTGTTGTTTCCAAAATATAATGTTTGATAAATGGAAATCTAAAGAATGATAAAAATTTAAGAAGTGCGTGTGACACTTTACCCTACTATATTTTCCAATGAGTTTCAGTTCTGGGCATAGAAAAGGTATACATGAATTTAGTAAATGTCTTTGGGCTCTTCTTCCGTGAGTATTCCCAGCCTCTCCTTCACGTCACGTTCTTTTTAGTGTTTACAACATCCTTCAGAGCAGTTCCAGCAGCTTATAGCTACTGTGTGAATAAATGGTTCCCTAAAATTGTTTTGAACTTGACTGCTACTAATTTGATTTATCTCTCCTTTTATTTTGGACAATTTTGTACTTACAACAGACTATCAATCTTTAGCCAGCCTCTCCCAAGCACTTTTTTGAAGAGCTCTGGCTGAACCTGTTTCTTTCATGACTTATTTTCGAAGCCTGACAGTATTATCTTATTTCGTTTTTTCTTATACAGAAGCATACCTCTGATAATCCTTGTTCTTCTTCTCTGAACATTTTTCAGTTTTCAAAGGTTCTGATTCAAATGGAAGAGAGAGGGGCGAGGTGAGAGAATTATACAACGAGATGTGCTGTACTCTCTTTTCCTCTTTATTCCTCTTTTAGCTTTGATTTACCCGTTTAACCATTATTGAGCTGACATTTTCATAGAGCCATTTGGTACATCCCAAGATATTTATTTTTGAGTGATAGCAACCGTTTCAGGATCTGTTATGTTGTATATGACTGTAGGCAAGCTCATCCCCTGACAGACTTGTATGGAGTTCACTGGTGATTGATTCACTGTATTGATTGGATTGGATTCACACTGTAAAAGTTCTTTTTACTACCGAGCGTTTCACCATTTAAACAAATGATAAAATATATTGAGGGAGTTCATCCCTTATGGTGTAAATGCTAATGATCTTTAAAACACTGACAAATTGGTCTAGAAACCTTGTGGAATTCCAGGTAGGCTATATCAGGCAGAATCCCCTTGTAGATGTGCTGAACTTTTAGATACCTCCAGGGTAATTAACAGTCAAGATTTCCCTTCAAAAATCCACACTGATTTGTTATTTATGTCACTGTTAATATATACTGTATTAGATGTTCAGTTAATTTCCCCTGTTGAGATACCATGCTTACAGACCTTGCTTTTCTTGGAATCTTACACAGGATCAATTTAAAAAAATACCTTTATCTGTGCCAAGTACCTGAAGTGCCAGCAGAATTTTAAAGAAAAATGTTGGAAACTCTCAGTTGCATGTCATCTGATCCTGGCAAACTGTCACTACTCATTTTATCATCATTACTGCTAATTTTATTCCACTGAATGTTATCTAGAAGATTTTTCTCTTTCAATTCAGTTTCTAGTATGTCTGTTATTTCAATATTCATGTTCCTCAATCTGACAGTTTAGATTTTCTAATGTTAGTGTACAGGTTTGCTTGTCTTCTCAGCATCCTGTTTAAATCATACCCTGTGTTAGACTAATACTTTCTGTGCTCTAGCCTTCACAGACACTAACAAAATTTCCACAACATCATCCATAATACATATGTCATCTTCAGCTTTGTGCTGCTCTGTACTTGTCAACTTTCCCGTATTCTTTCATTGAAAAACTCATTCCCAACTTCCTTGACACTAAGTGCTAACAGCTTGGCTCACTTATCATTCAGATGAAGTACATCTTTCCTGTATAACCATCTGTTATGCTAGAAGTGTCCCCGGCTTTTGATGTGGCTTACTACTGGCTTCTCACACCAACATTAAAAGATCACCTCTCTTCCTCCTTCTTCAGTCCCGCAGGATTTACTGAGGGTACTGCAAAACACTTCAGTTTAGTGGGTTTACCATTGTCAAAACTTTCTTAAAAGCCTAAGTTCTACTCCTTCTGCTGCAGTCTCTCTCCTGCTTTTGACTCTGCTATTTTTATTCTCATGTAAGCCATCTACAGTCCCCCTCTCTTGTTGCCTAGCAGTTGGGAGAGACATCTCACAATGGCTACCATATTTGTGCACTTGGCAAGCAAGTCACCACGATATTCTCTCTGCACTCACAAACCTGTCTTGCTACTTTTCTAGTAGCAATTACCTGCTACTGCACAATGTCTCTTGCTTCCAGTACAACCTCTGCTTAAAGAAGCATTTCCTTGGTGCAGAATGGCAGATGAAAAAAGTTCAGCAAAGCAGACACCTGACTAGGATCCCTTGTCCTTCACTTGCCTATTGCCTTCCTCCCTACAGATGCTAGCTGTAGCTGCTTCTTTGGTCTCAGTTCCTTCATGTGAATGTAAAATTAAAATACAAACTTCCCTGTGCATCTGTGTTGTCCCTCAGCAGTAGTGGGTTTGTTTGCTTGAAGAAAAAAACCCCAATTAATTACATTAATCTTAATTAAGAAAAAAATCTTGAAGAATCCCTCCAGGTTCTGAGATCCTCAACCCCTCCAACACTGCCAGGTTCAAGCCCTCTAGTTCCAGAAGGTAAGGTGTTTTTATTCTGTCAGAGTTGTAACTTAGCTACTAACATACACACATCTGCTACACGCCCATGGAGAGCGACGCTGGACACAGCAAAACGGTCCCTCCTCTCTGTTTTCCTGCTGAAGAACACCCCCTCTATTTCTTCTCTCTGAAAGGATGAGAAGTTAATTCCTAATACATGTAGATCTTATTTAACAAGCAGCTTAAAAAACTGAACTTTTCTCTTTCCCCTTAATTCCTACATGATTTTCACAGTTTCACCCTAGCTGTAGCTGTTTTTCACTACAAACTCTTCACATACTAGACCAAAAATTATTCATCTCTACATCAGCACAGACATTGCAGGAGGTACCTAAGTATTTTTCCAGAAATCTTTAAGACTTTTGTCACATATCATGAACTTTTAATCTTTTATTAATATAGCCACATTTAATTCAAACTCAGATTTGAAGACTCCAATAAAATAGAAAAGATGGAATTTGATTTTTGAGTGTGGATAAGAAAGTCCATTTACTATTGATATTCACCTCAGTTTGCTTAGAAACAGTATCCAAACTGTGTCTTCTTTTTGAAACAGAATTCACTTACCTGTTTTGATCAGTGTTAAGAGACAGGTTTTTTTTTAAAAAAAGCATGTAAATCTACAGCCAGAAATGAAGCTTCAGTGACATGAAGATAATATAATTTATGAAGATAATATAATTTAGGGCTGCTAAGAAGACAAAAGGATGCCATGATTTTCATAAAATGACATATTTTCCTTGTAATCCATTCTTATCGTGATTATTTTGTTTGCAGTAACATTTTATGATGTATTTCTATCTCAGTTTATATACTCTGTGAAGTGTTACTTCAGCCACTGGATAAAGAAGATAATGATTTGAAACAGCACCTCTCTGCTGCTGCTGGCGTCCTGGATGTACTGTGTTCTTCCAGCCAATATTCACTATGTCCATTTTTCGAACATTTTTACAAGCACAATGACAACTTGTCATTTTAAAATGGCTTTCTTTCAGATGGATTACTTTTCCTTCCTGTAGTTCTGCGTGATTTCTCTGTGAGTAATTCTGGGAGTAGCCTCATATAAAGGGTACTGTATAAATTAGGATTGTAGCTACAAGATTTGAGTTTGTTTATTGTAGATGCTTTCACCTTCTCTTTGTAAAACCTGAATGGGTTCACTGAATAGTAATCAAATAGAAGTTCCACATTATTTATTATAAACTGTTAAGTAAAATAAAAAAACCACATTACATATCATTAGGATTAAGATGCTGATTAGATAGCTGAAGATTTCCAGGGTGAAGATTTCAGTGAAAGCCTCATATTATTCCAAATAACATTAATGAGCTCATAAACTCCTATAGCATATTAAACTATTATGCTAAAGCACAAGATGTGCTCTGTTATGATTGAAACACACAAAACATCAAACTGCATTTTGAGGGCTTTTGGTCTTCTCTTACATTTAATTCTTTCTCAGTACTGATGGAAATTGTTACTACAAATCTTGTTTGTTGCATTTTCTAAAGCTTATTTTCCAAGGAAGAGATAAGAAGCAAAACCAGAGCAATTAGGAAGAGTTTTTGCAGTTACTATCCAATAAAACATCACAATGCTTTGGTTTACAGTGTACTTTCACTGTGTTTAATTCAGTTCTCTAACAACACATCTCAGGTCCTCAGGTAGGTTTTATTGATATTCACCTTAAATAATCCTTTTTAAACCCTCAAACTAATCGTCTTAGTTATAGCTAAATGTACCACCTAAACCTCTTTTTCCTAAGTTCTTGTTAACCTTTGTCCAGATGCTGTGCATAGGCAATGATGTCTCCAAACTACACACATTTATATCACTTTTTCTCCATCAAAATTTAGCTACATAGTGTATTGCTTACATTGCCTTCTTATTTGAGCTTTTGACATAAACCCCCTGCATAGTGCCATACTATTCCCATTTTACAGATGTGGGAAATGAGGTGTTAAGGGGAAAAAGCAGTTTTTGCACCAGTGTTATAGAGGTGATTTGAAGGACAGTGATATAATCACAGGTGCTTTTCTACGAAAGGCGTGTTCGTGGTCTGTGGGTAGTAAAAAGTAACGTCTATTTTCTGCCCAACAGAAGCAGCACGCTCATATTTGAAAATCTGAAATTGTCATCATTTTATTATATGCTCACGTGGAAATGTGATGTAATAGATATAGATTTTCTGTAATTTGTGTGAGTCTATTTCTTAGCAACTCTGTCAATCCCTTTCCAACAGCCCAAGGACCAGTCCTTGTTATATTAGAACCTGATACCACCTGGCTTTTATTAAATATTCCTTCTCGTTACTGTTTCTGTTTGGTAAAAACTCTATCATCCGGCAGTGGAAACAAGTGAAAAATAGTTGGTTTGTGGAAGAGCAATAGGCATGATAACTATGACCCTGTAGAGGGAGAAAAATGCTGTAGTCAGCAGCAGTGATGACTTTTTAAGCCAGTGCAGCCTCACTTTTCAGCAAATAACGCACTGTTTATCTGTCTGGATGCACAGTGAATATTGCATAGCATGCCTTTGTCACCAGTTAGGTTTAAGCAAGTTCTACCTTTATGATTGTTAACACACAGACACTGCCACACCTCAGGTGTGGTTGTTCAACCAGAAGCCTTTTTTGTGATTGCTTAAATGCTTTTTACAGTTTTAAAAACATGTCCTAGCTATCTGAACAAGCCCATGTGATACCTTTTTGCAACACAATTTTACTGAAAACAAAAGGTATGATGAGGCTTTTGTCACTTCTTCACATTTCTTTATCTGACAGGCAGGCATCACTCATAGACACTTCCATTGTTTTCTGAAACAGACCTTAAGCAGAATAGTTGAACTGCAAAATGATACGATTTTGTCTTCTGTATAGTCATCTAGTCTAAGACAGTAGATCTAAAGCCTAGTACTAGGTATGATTGAAGGTTTGGATTCTGCATCGTCTTAAAATGAGTGACCACCTTGTGATCTACCCCTCCGTTGATACCTTTGCATAGCTGATGGCAGATGTCATTTTGACATGAGAGCCCAGCACATCTATGGGGAGATGTAATGAGAAGGGCTGCCTAATGGAGGAGTATCTATGTTGGGTTGGTTGCTTTTGAAAAGTAGAGAAAGATGATTTACTATTAAAATATGGATGAAAGAAGTCCTGAGAACAGTCTTCTCAGAAGGGACAAAGTTAAAAAGGCGGCTGTCATGTCCTGATCAATCGGAGAAGGGAGTGACTTCGGTTTGTGGGTTTGCTCAGGTGGAATTAAGGGAGAGTTACACCACATAAAACACCACAGAAAACAAGTTAACTAAAGTTGCCAGATGCCAAACTCAGAGAGTAGTTAAATCGAGTTTACTAAAGTTACGAGGTGTCAAACTCCAAAAGTAAAGAAAAAGAGAGGGAAATGTGGGAGAAGGGAAAACGAAATAAAGGAAGGAAAGGGGCCTTAATTGCATGAACAGAAGCGATCATGGCCCTGAGGTCCTGATCAGCCTTGCATATAGCTTCCACTCACATCTGCACATAAGCCCAGGATCTTTATTTAAGCTTGAGTTTGGGCTCCCAGACCTGGCCTGACCTGTGCTGTGGATGTGCCATATCCAGTCATGTCTCTGGCCCTGCCTTCTTGATGAACCTTGGATACACATTGCAGACTCTTCTCCTTCTCCAAGCCTTAGCTCCTGCTGCTCATGACTGAACTACCTGGATGAACCCCAAATCAGTTCCCCTCCATTGAGCTGTTTTCACCATCCAGCTGTGCCCAGCTAGCTTACGTGATGCAGGACTGTGACCTTGGTGGTAATGACACTGCACTGTAGTCACTCTCAGCTCCTGCTTCTTCCCTTTAGGAGCAGCCTTGAACCTCCTGCTCTTTGATTTGTATCTACTAATGGCAAGGCTGGCATCTGAATACAGCACTTCTGGGTTTGAGCAAAAGATAAAGGTAGACAACTAGGCAGTTCTGTATCAGGTTATATAAGAACCTGATCAGGTAATACAACCTGTATCAGGCTGTTACCTTTGTGTAAAGCTGTAGCTCACATGATACAAAACTGAGTATCTTTCAAAGGAATGGACAACCTTTATAACAATTATTGATAAAATGTTTTTCTCTTGCTATCAAACAATGAAACTTTATTTGTTATTCCGTCAGCTGGATACCTTTGACTTCCATTTAGGTCTCTGAATGACCCTGGCTGACCTTTCTTTCCTCTTGCTGTCCCAAGCGCTTGTTTAAAGGTAAACGCTCTTCAGTCATACCGGTAACTGAATTTTTCACATTATCATTGACAAAGTGCGACAAAATGATTGACAACAAAGGAGGCCATCAGTCAATAAAGGTGGAAGGCATCATAAATGATGCATTAAGCTACTTTCCTATCGATGAACCAAGTCAGACACAGCACTGGAAAATGGAAACAGTGCTGAATGAAAAATAAGATATTGTGCCTTTTCGGTGCGTCATTTCAGCTTATGAATTTATAAAGGTGTCAAATTATTATCTAAGTAAGAGAGGAGAATAGTTCTGCCATTCTCTAATTAACTCCTCAGGAGCCATAAACCACAGTCTTCACTCAGACTTCAAGCTACATCTAAATTGCCCAGTGGCGATGGCAACTCTTGATAGAACGGAATCCCGTGGTAGGATCCTGAACGTATTTAATTTAAAAATAATGCATCAAAATACAATGTCCAAACGCCTTCTCACAAACAGAGTCATGGACAAAAACTATTCCCATCAAGACACAAAAAGATTTCTTTAAATACTACTAATAAAATATTCACCTGTGCGGAGCTCACAGGACAGACCCAGAGCTTTGAGCAGGCATTAATGGTCTTTAAAACACGAAGTTTTCTTCTCTAACCTTTTTATGATTCTCAGCATCCCCTAACCTAGAGTACAAATACGTGGAGCAAGATGAATTTTTATGTTGCCTTTTTAGCTGCTTGCTTAGGAAGAGATTTCAAGGAGAAGCAAAATGAGACAGCTAATTTTTAAAACACTTTGTAGACCTGAAGCAGAAATTTACTCACCATGTTTCTTGTGTCACGACAGTGCCATTTACTAGCCGTATGTTTGAATAAGTCAGATTTATTACTCTATACTGGGAGAATGTGTGATCTCAGGCTCATAATTAAAATGCTTTGCTAGCGTGTCTGTATCTAGAAAATGTTTGCTTTGAGAGCTCAAGGAATTCCTTAACCAGATGCGATCAGAGTTGAAAGTTATGATTAGATGAAATTACAATAACATTTCATTTTTGTAAATGTAAGGTTCTCGAGATGTTTCAGGAAAATATATTTTCTGAACGTTAGAATAGAGAAAAGTTGTATTTTCAAAAGATGGGGTATGTTTTATTTTTGCCAGAATGCCAGAAACAAACTTGTCTGAAAAATGTTGGTTGTGTCGGATTAATTCTTTTAACAGAAAACAAACTATTTCCTCGAAGGTCTGAAGGATTTGAAAATATCTTACTTTTAAAAACCTAAGCTGTAAGAGTTGAAGAGCAATTCTCTGTTACTAAAAGCTTTACTAAGTAGAAATAAGAGTTCTGTCAGAAAATTTTGGTTTAAATATTTTGCTTGTTAGAGAGAAAACTTTCTAAGTTATTAATTAATATTTTCAGGTATATCAAATGTAACTGAGTATATCAAAAAGCTGAACTCCAAATGAAATACACACCTAAGATGTAGATGATTTCCTGTAGCGTTTTGTTTGAAAACATGCAGTTGCAGCGCTAACTTACTCCTCAGTACTTTCAATCATAACAGGGCTTTTTGGAACATGTTTTTTCCATTAGTGGTTTACAAGTAAGTAAGTACAGGCATAAGCTGCATGAAAGCTTGGATCACTTTAGTGGTCCACCTGAAAATTGTCCCTGGATACTTTCTTTTCTGTTTCAGGTATCCTTAGACCAATGAGCCTGTAGATTTTACTGCAGCTGCTGCAACAGAAGGACTGTCTCCCTAAAGTAACACGGTTTTTTCAATTAGTCATGAAAATCCCTCTTTAACATAGAATTATCATTGCAATTATGCAAAGAGCAGTAATTATAAAGAACAGAATGCCATTGGGACATCAGTAGACAGGACTGGAGAGATAATGCTGGAAAGGAATGAGAGTTGACTGGCAGAGAACAGAAGGAAGGAGTTCTTGAAAACAATTACTGAAAGAGCCACCAAAGAATTCTTGTTTTGCCACCCAAGGTGGCTTCGGACTGGTTAAGAAAAGTCTTCTGGCAGTTTGCCTTTTGTGTTTGCAAGCAGTCTTTCTGGAAAAAAAATGGAGACAAGAACATACTTAAATGTCCTTCAGGAGAAAGAAGACAACATATCAAATTAAATGACAGATGCCTGTTCAGAAGTGAAGCATCTAGAAAAGCAGTTGTTGCACTTTGTGTGGTATTTCTGAGGAGAATATCAGAAGAAGTCTGGACAAAAAATAATCTCTTTGATATTGCTTAGATTATGTATTTTTCATTTTTGGTCTTGTAATGGATAGACAGGAGAAATATCTGTAGTAATTTTAGAAATATGGTCCCTGAGGTAAATACTTTTATTTATTTAAAATACAAAATTTAAGTAAAATAAACCCTCTGGAAGTACAAGAATGTAAGTCAGGTAAATCATGCTAAGTTTTCATTCATTTTAATTTGAATCACAGTTCTAAAATTTGTTGCAGTCATCTCTATAATGTTTAAGCATCTTCAAGCAGTGCACTGAAGTACCTCACAAATATAAGATGGAATCTAGACTGCTTGGAAAGTTGAGTTTTGGTAAGAACTCTGTCTACTTCCATTTTTTAAAAATACAAATTTATAATAGAATCATAGAAACATTAGGGATTCTATGATTTGAAAGATCATGTAGTCCAATCCCCCTGGCCCAGCAGGATCACCTAGACCAAGTCACACAGGAACACATCTAGGCAGGTCTTAAAC
>JAOXOE010066225.1:0-30682 GCA_028565055.1 Phoeniculus purpureus
ACTGCCCTCCTGCAGTGGCACAAGACTCAGGCATTCCCTACAGTCAGGAGTCTGAACAGCCACATCCATTGTCAGGGCAATTGTTTGGGCAAATGAATCCCTCGTAGCAGCTGCTTTAGCCCTCGATCGTTTAACCCCACCCATTGCTAACAAGGGGAAGGATAATTGGTAGTAGATTGAGAGCAAGAAGGAAACACCACCTAACAACACAAAACGGTGTCTGCAACCCTACCTGCTTGCCCTGCCTGTGCAAACTGCCTCTATAATCCAGTTAGGATCCTGCTTGTCTACTCCTGGTCATCATGCTCCCTAGAAGCTCTTGGCCTTAAATACTGGAAGCCAATTTCTTTCTGGAAGTGAGGGGCCCAGCACTGCCCCCAGTACTTGAGAGGAACCCTCACCAGTGCTGAGTACAGGGAGAGAATTACATCCCTAGTCTTGCTGGCCACACTATTGCTGATCCAAGGCAGGATGCCATGGATCCTGCCTTGTTCCAGGCCAGCTGGACACCCTACTGACTCCTATTCAGCTGGTTGTCAACCAGTACTGCCAGGTCTCTCTTTGCCAGTCTGCTCTCTAGCCACTTGTCCTGCAGTCTGTAGATGCAGGGGGTTATCATGGCCAAAGTGTAGGACCCTGCACTTGGCTCTGTTAAACCTCATCCTGTTAGCCTCAGCCCATTGACCCAGCCTGTCCAGACCAATCTGCAGCATCTTTATACCCCGCAGCAGATCAACACCCCCCTCAACTTGGTTTCATCAGCAAATTTACTAAGGGTAGACTCAATCAAGTCATCCAGGTCATTAAAAACTCAAAGGATTTCTCAGAAAAATGTTTCAAAGAAAAGCATCACTGCTTCCTCTTCTGCATTCTGTTGTTGCCTAATGTGAGTCTGAATCCTGCAGGTTCCCATGCAGATACCAATGCCATCACATCACTTGTCCTTGAACAAACTTACAGAAACAATGAGCATTATAAGAACAGCTATGAAAAGTGAAACTGCTTAGAGAGTATGTAGGTGGAAGTCCATAATGAGGCAAAGCTACACATGGAATGGCTTTTTATGACATACGTATCTTAAATATTTTATAATTTTTGTTATAAATTCATTTAATGAGTGTCATTTTACTCATTTACTAAACAGAGCTACCCACACTATGCATATCAGCCTGTGCACATTCTTTTAATGAAGTTATAGCCCAATGCACACAGGGAAAAAATGTATACAGTGGTCAGTTAGAGACTGACTGTATGTTTCCTGTAGGGCTTCCTAACTTCTTTCCAATTTCTACAAGCACTTACTCACAAAATACAAATGACACCTAACATAACAGCAGAACCTAATAGACATATGAGAATGGGATTTATTCCTCATACGAGATATACACATGAAAACGTTTAGATCTATAGACATGAACATGGAAGTTGTACTGCCTGGGTATAACCTAAATGTAGTCAGAGGAAGTATTTGTTACCAACTCCAAGGAGGCTCCACTTTCTTGAATATAATTAGCATCTATTAATTTGACTGATTTCAATAAACCAGGTTCTTAAATCCATCAAGAGTAATTTTATTTTCAACATTAAAATGAGAGGGGGGAAGAAAAAGGAGAAGGGCCAACCCATAACCGTTCCGAACATTTATAAAGCGCTACCACAGGAGGATTAACATTGCCCAAACCAAGAGCAAATGTTGAATTGTGGAGTGGGGTTAAAGCAACTTCACATTAGTGAAATATCAGAGGGTGGCTTTTGTTATTGATTCCTGTCAACAGCATGCTAGTTCTTTTCTAAACTAGTTCTGCGGCTTGGACTTGAAAAGATCACAGTGCAGAGTCCACAGGTTCATTCAAATTGCTGATTTACCTGGTGGATTGCACCATGCCAAACTGTCACTCATCCAGACCACTTGTCTGCGAAGAGACTTAATTAAACATCTCAAATCCAATGTCTTTGATGCTTTCCACTATTAAAAAAATACCCCATGCAATCCATCAGCTACCAAGAGTTTTCTAAAGAAAAGCCTCCTTAACAGTCGCTGGCATTCTTGAATGTTGAAGAAATTGAGAATTCAGAACCAAGAAGATTAATTAGGGAAGCGAAAATAATATAATTCTGGAGACAGTAAAGAATTTGTTAACTCCTAAATATTCAGTAGAAGATTACAGAATGATTCACAGCACCTACACATCTCTTCCCTTTTATTCTCTACTTCAATAAGCAGTGCAGGCTTAACTGTAATGTTAAGTTCTCTTCCATCAGACTTAAACAGTTAATTGCATTATTTTTTGTGGAAAAGGGAAGCATTGCCAGCATGCTCTTTTGTAACTTACATACCTGGCACGTCAGTAGCAACAGTTGAAGGGAAAATACCTCAAATACTAACCTGCAGTTTCAGGAGAACGGCTCACAAGATGTTTTTGCATTCTATTCTTAACTAATCTTCTTGTAATTTAAATGCCATTAAATTGTTCTCCAATGACAGTCACTCATATAACTGCATTTGAAAAGTCTTTTGCTTATTAAAGAGAACAAATCTCACAGATTCAGAGGTGAACCTGCATTTGATGGGTATTTTTGTCGCACCATCAACAAGTTCACGAATCCTTCCACCTAGACTGATGTGAGTTATGATTTCAAAGCATTTCTTGACAGTAAGTTACTAATAATGGGTATTTCCAACATTAGGAAAGAATGTATTTGTATTTTTACAAAAAGCTCTTTCTGTAAGTGCTTTTATGAGAGACAATTACTGGTTTTGGCTGGTTTTATTACTGCAAGGTCTTTAATGCCTGGTGGGATAATTCTCTCTTCCTCTCAATTATGTATTTTCCAGAGTTTTATAGCTGTACGAATGAGACCTGGTGCCTGCAGCCATGTCTGAGGAGGAGTTCCTACATGACAGACACTTAGCAGGCTACATGGTATTTGTCTGCTCTTAAGCAAAGTTGCACTAACCTGCACTAAATAAATACTCAGCCCAACATCTACATTTGGACTGTCCTGTGAATCTGTGGATTCATACTCTTTGCAAGAACAGCAATAAACAGGCTTTTTTAGGCAGTTATTCTATTGCTTTATCCATTTGGGTTGGGGATTATACCATTTGTATCATGTGGATAGCTGAAGAAGAAATGCACAGAGTTTTCAGAATTACTTGACGCTTCTAAAGCACTGTCCAAGTGTTGCCACCATGGGCTCTGGTGCTAGAAGCAAGATTTTTCAGGCTGTAAAAATCTAAAGGCTTATTTTCGGGTTTGGGGCAGCAAACAACTTAATCTGCTTTAAAAATATTTTACTGATCAGTCTAGGAAAAACAAACATCACAGAACCATGGAATGATAGGAAGGAACCTCAAAAGACTATTCGGTCCAAGCCCCCTGTCAAAGCAGGATCCCCTAGATCAGATCACACAGGGTTGCCATGTGGGTTTTGAATGTCTCCAGAGCAGAAGACTTCTCAATCAGTCTGGGCAGCCTGTGCCAGGGCTCTGTCAACCTCACAGTGAAAAAGTTATCCATTTAAGCCTCATGATGAATTATACTCAGGGAGTTAAAAAAACCCAAACATATAAAACCCAGAAAATTCTCCAGACACTGTATGGTGCCAGGAACAATGGCATCCTGGAGTGCATTGGAAGGGGAATGGGTCAGTAGGTCGAGGGAGGTTCTGCTTCCCCTCTACTCTGCCCTGGTGAGATGACATCTGGAATATTGTGTCCAGTTCTGGGCCCCTCAGTGTCAGAAGGACAGAGAACTGCTGGAAAGAGCCCAGCACAGAGCCACAAGGATGATGAAGGGAGTGGAACATCTCCCTGAGAAGGAAAGGCTGAGGGAGGTCTCTTCAGCTGGAGAAGAGGAGACTGTGGGGTGACCTCATTAATGTTTATAATGACAGTTTATAATGTTATGTTTATAAAAAAATGTTTGTAATCCACATCGCAGCCCAAGTGGTGCTGTTACAACTTGATGAGATGCGCTCAAACCCTGAAGTAATTCACACCAAGAAGAATGTGGTTGACAACCCACCTTCGTGAACATGGTGAAAGGACTCAGGTAATTAGCATAGTCTGAGCTCTAGTGATGCCTGGCAGCACAAATGGCTTCTTATTTAGAGACAGTCAAATAAAACCTCTACTTTCAGGAGATTTACTAATGTGGTATTTTTTTGTCCTCACACATTGTGACCACACTTGGTGCTCAGTAATTACCACCTTTACCTTACAATTTCATACTTTTTAAGCTCATCCTGACTCAAGCGATTAGTTGTTCCTATTTCAGACTGAGCATCAATAGAAAAAAGCAGTAAAATTTTTGAACATGTCAAAATAGCAAAGACAGGAAGAGGAAAAAAAGAATAATCAATCTACTGATAAACCAAGATCAATCAATAAATGAGTGGTCTCACTCCAGCCAGTCCAGTAGTAAATTCCAGTTCAGGATGTTTTGTTCTCTAATTACACTTGGAAACGTTTTCTGATTATGCAAGTAAGCAGAGATCAATGTGTTCAAAGAGCACAATTTAAATTTCATCATTTATGGTTTTAACAGGAGCAGCAACTCCCACATTTAAGCTCGTTCGTTGACTACAATAAGGACTGAGAAGTCTCCTAAATCGCTATTTTTTTATGTGCTTGGAAAGGCTTCAGAGTTGGCTTTTTCTGAAAGGGAAAGAATTATTCAAAATAGATAAAAGCTGTTCATTAAAACTTCATAATAAGCTTTGCCCATATATTTGTGTATAAAATATTTAGTTTTCTTTTGAATTTGAGCCTGTTTCTCCTATTAAAAATCCATTACGGAAATGACGCACAAATGTAATTGGAGTAGAAATCTCATTAGAGTACATTACACTTTATTGTTTACTGAGCTTTTAAGTATCTTTAGACAATGAAATTTTCATGAGGAGAATGTAATAATTTCATATAGGTCTTTTGCTTTATCTTGTACAAGCATTTCTTTTTCTTTCAACAGCTGAAAAAATCCAACAAATCAGGTTTTTTTCCTAATTCTGATGAATATGAGCGAGATTCTTAGATTAGAAAACAGTGCAGAGCTGACTTAATTATTCGATTTAATTATCAGAGACCATTCCTGTCTCTATAAGGAACATAAGGTATATTTCAAAGTCTGAGGAACTGTGACATAAACCATACTATGATCTAAGCTGAAAAGCGATATTAGAATTGATTCAATAAACCAGTGTTAGAAGAAGCTACGAAGGGCCCTGAGCAATACTGTAAACTCCATGGAGTTGCAGAACATAACCATTTCAGATTGCAATATTATGTGTTACCTGTGTTATCTCTTACAGTAAGAGGAATACAAGCATATCACAGCCACTCTTTGCTGTATTTTTTCCTAATTATGACCGAATTTCCTACACAGACTATTCCCTGTAAGTATGCATCGCAGGAACACAGAATGGCTGAGGCTGGAAAAGCCTCTGAGCTCATCCAGCCCAGCCCAGGACCCAACATCACCACATCAGCCAGACCAGGGCACTAAGAGCCACAGCCAGTCTGTCCTTCAACATCTCCAGGGATGGGGACTCTACCACTGCCCTGGGCAGTCCTTTCCACTCTCTGATCACCCTTTCCATGAAGAAGGGCTCCCTAATATCCAGCCTAACCCTTCTCTGGCAGCTTCAGGCCCTGCTCTCTTGTCCTGGCACTTGTTGCCTGGGAGAAGAGCCTGACCCCCACCTGACCACAATCTTCCTTCAGGCAGACAGCAAGAAGGTCCCTTCTGTATGACAAAACTACCTATCTCTTTTCAAATATCAGCCTTTTAATCCTTTATCCTTATAATTAATCTGAAAAGGTCTCTATATTTATTAGAGGTCCCCGTGTTATTGCAAGGCATAACAACACAGAGTTTCAGAAAACAGGATTTGCTCGTGACAGATCATTCCAACCCTAGACAGCAAAGCTCAGCTATTTCTCCTACTTCACACCTGATCACAACATCCATGACAAACTGTGTTGTTTTACAGAAGTATAAACTGGTCCTAAAGACATTTTTAAATGACTGTAAAAACATTTTTGTCTGTGCATTGAAGTGGCCCTTCATTGCTGTTCATGAAGTGTCACATCATTTGTAATCCCCCTGTCCTCAAAGTATTAGTGTCTGATCTGTGCTGGAAAAACTACAGGTCAATTTTTTCATCAAGATACGACTGTAGGCAGCTGGAGGCTATGTGCTGATGGCCAGAATGCACTTTTTTTCCCCTGTTTTCAAGCAGTGTGAATTGACACCACTCTACTGGATGTCAAGATGATATCACGGGGACGTAAAAGTTACAAAAGTCAAAATGTTTAAATTCAGAAAAGACTCGGATCTGCATTTCTCATTAGTCAAGCAAGTCCTGTATGTATTCTATGTTACTGAGAAACCATCAAGCACACGGCACCTGAATCAAAGCATCATAAACAACATTTTCAAGCTCAACTAACTAAATGAAGCAAACTTGCAGGTCAACAGATTGTTGGTCTGACTTCTTTATTAAGCAGGGACTGTACTTCGAAACAGAATCAGCATGACTTCTTTTCTTTTTCTTTTTTAAAACACTCTTACCCCACAATCCACTAAAATTTTCAGACAAAAAACACTGGGGAAAAAAAAAAAGAGTTAAAACTCATTGCTAACTCATTTCAACTCATTTCTAACTACCACAGCCAGGTCTGATTTCCATCCAACTAGGTCTAATCACTAGAGGGTTTTAAATTAAGCTGACATAAGATAAGAGGGAAGGTCTTCATGAGGATGAGTAATCAAAAGAATGGAAGCAAAGAGCTGCAATAAACAGTCAATTTTCTCAGTGATGGAAGACACCAGTGAAATCCCTCAGGAAACTTTGCTATTCAACACATTCAGGAATGGTCAGGAAAAGAAAATGGAGAGAAGATTATTTGCTGCTGAGGGTAAATTTTCCAGGGGAAGCTAAACAAAAGTTGACCACAAAAAAGAGTTGCAGAAAGATTCTGTGGTGCTGAGTAACTGAGGATGAAATGGCAGATGGCATTCAAACTAGACAAATGCAAAGTAATCATGGAATCATGTAAGACTTTGGACTGGAAGAGACCTTCAAGATCATCAAGTCCAACCTTTTCTTAGCCCTATCAACACCATTAAGCCACGTCCCTCAATGTAACATCTACACTTCTGTTCAACACCTCCAGGGATGGTGACTAAGGCCCCTCCCTGGGCAGGCTGTTTCCGTGCCTGACAACCCTTTCAGGAATGAAATCTTTCCTGATATCCAACCTGAACCTTCCCTGGTGCAGCTTAATGCGATTTACCCTAGTCCTATCACTGGCCACAAGGGAGAATAAACCAGTCCCTGCCTCTCTACAACCTCCTCTCAAGTAGTTGTAGGGAGCAATAATGAAACACAGTTCTGACTTTATGCACCTGGCCATTGTCCCTGTATTAGCTACTTCCCAAGCTGACAGATGTCTTAGGTTGAAACAACACCCTTATGAAGAAATTAGTTCAGTATCTTAGAGATGATTATCAAACAGAGGAAAATTCTGGAAAATGTAGTGCTTATATCATTATTGTTATATGTTGTCCTTCCATGTAAGAAAATGCATCTAGTAGAATCTGGAAAAAGGTTGACAAACAATTATTAGACGTGACTAAATGACTTGCACAAAAGGAAGACATCCTCAGACTGAGCCTTGCACTCTAGGAAACCATCAGCCAAAACCAAGCTAAAAATCATGACCGGTATGGAGACTCTGAAAGAAAAATCCATGAGCTGAAGGAGAACTTCAAATACAAGTCAGCAAGCAGAGGTTCAGAATTAAAATCCAGACAGGCACTTTGTCACTTAATATAGAGTGGAACCCCCTGACAGACACATACTGCAGATGCAGTATGGACTCACAGAAAAACGCACACAATTAAAATCTGATGGGCCATTAAGGACAGAAAGATTATCCCTGATGCAAGTAGCCCCTTTTCCTCAGAAGCCAGGAGACCGCTCATCAGACAACGTATCTCTTTCGTAGATTTCTTAGTTTTTCAGCCCATACCGGAGCTGAGATACTGACCTAGATGAGGCACTAGACTAATCTCTTAGTAACACTTGGATGGGATCTACGGGAGGGAGGCTATTAAACAGTCACCATGATCATAAAGCATTGTAGTGTCAGAATCCTAAGGGTAGCAGTTTCAAACTCCTGTCTCAGTAGGACTATGTCTGTTTCTCTTCAGCGATTCTTCTTAGGTTTGTTTCAGAAAGGCATTTCTAGAAACAAACAGTGATCATTTTAGTGATCCATTATTATGGTCAAAGAAATGTAAAGGAAGAAGCAAATAACAACATGAATGTTAATGTTTTCACAGCTGTCAGTAGGTTCAAAAGTCTTCATAAAGGAGAGAAAGATCAATAATCTGTTCTGCTGATGAGAGAAGTAAATGGCAGAGCAAGCTGTACATGCAGTCAACCTCATATAGTGGTTCTGTACACCGAGCAATGCAGTCCCACAGGAAAACTTCAGTGACAGTTAGAAAAGGGATTTTATTTCATATATTATAACAAAAGTGGTTCTTTTCTCCATTGAGAAAGATTGATCTTTCGGTCTTACATCTAGTCTGAACCGCCCAGGCACTGAACCAGGTTGCCCAGGGAGGCTGTAGCTGCTCCATCCCTGGGAGGTTGGACAGGGCACTGGGCAACCTGGTCTGGTGAGAGGTGTCACTGCCCATGTCAGGGTGGTTGGAACTGGATGATTTTTAAGGTCGCTTCCAATCTAAACCCTTCTATGATTCCGTAACAGCCTGAACATGTAAACAAAACATAGAAGGAACCAAAGCAGCATGTCAGTTCATCTATGATACTAACTAATGAATTCAAGAGTTTTAAACAGTAACTGTTGGTAAAGTTCCTGCTTACAGAAGTGTGGGGATTGTTTTTCCTTTTCTCATGAACTCCAAAAGTTTCATTTGTCATCCAGCTCTAGGAACAGAAAGCAAAGACTCCAGTCTTACCAAAGCAGGGTATGTTGTGAACATGAACATCGATTGAGCTGCGCATTCTCCAGTGTTTTTAATATCTGAGTGGATGTGCTTTGGTTTTGAGCACTTTGACTCACTATGCCTGACCTGCAACTAAAAATCTGTGAAGTGTCTAACAAGTTTTCTTTATTCATTTATTTCAACACAAGATAAAACCACATCGTTGCATTTAATGGCTTTAGGGTTTTTGATCTTAACACCACTACTTTGATGATCATCAAACTGTAACCTATACAGTCTGTTCTCGTTACTGAAAAATGTATGTAATTATATACATTTATAAAAGATATATTATTTTTAATATAGGAATATAATATATATATAATTATAACAAAAAATACAGGAAAATTTTCATCATCCATCTTTGTGTTGATTGACTGAAACAGCTCCCCCGCACCAGCAATGTTGGTTGTGAGAATCAAAATATAACACATATTGAACAATAGGTGAGTATTCCTCAGAAGTATTGAGTTCCTTCTCCTCACTTGTCATTTTAAGTGTTTTTATAAAAATAAAATAAATTTTCCATACACTCTGAAAATGCAGAGGTACCCTTAGATGCTATAGTTGGCTAAAAGGGCTGATAATGTTCTTCCTCTTCATCTTAATGGCATTTTTAAAGAGGCTAAAATGGTCCAGCATACTTCAGAACTGGAATGATTCTCCTCATCAGTCTAGGAATTATAAGTCATTCTGTTCAGCATAGAATCGAGCATTCAGATTCTTGATTTGAGGCTCCAGGCCACAGCTATTCTAGTGTTTCTAATAACATTCCTAACCTCGGCTCCAATGATTTTACAACAGGATCATCAACAACTAACACTTTGAAAGCCCTGAACAAAAACATCACAAATTTTGCATCAAAGTCGTGGTTGGGACAACATAAAAGTGATGGAATAAATAATGAGATTGGAGCTGAACTTCAAATATTTAACAGCCAGATGCTTTTGGCTATCCAGCACACACCCCAATACAACAGGCTTGTAGGAATAGCAGGGTAACTGGCAAGGCACTTCTGATGTTGCAGTATCCAAAGCAATAGGAAACAACTAACTTGGGGAGGTAAGCATGAACCAGAATAGATTAAGATCTTGCAGCACTTCCTTAACTTTGTAAAGAAGTGGTGGAGTTGCCATCCTTGGAGGTGTTTAAGGACAGACTGGATGTGGCACTTAGGGCCATGGTCTAGCTGATGTAGTGGTGCCAGGTTATAGGCTGGGGACTTGATGATCTCAGAGGTCTTTTCCAGCCTCCATAATTCTGTGATTCTGTAAATAGCCTAAAGGGAAAGTCTCAAATAGTGCTCGCATGTAGGCATATCGACATGCAGACTGTGCCCAGAATCAGTCAAACCATCCTAAGCTTTGGCCACTGATCATCTCGGAGTTGTGATGATTCATTTTCAAGATCAAAGTGAACAGCTGCTGGAAGGAGCTCCAGCTAAGGCCATTAACATTCCTCCTCCTGAGAATCTCCTTCTGTACAAAGCTCAAAATGCTGCCAGACCCATCCAGCATTCAGCTGATCAACAGGTTAGAAAGATACCTGGTGCCACAATAAATCTTTGGGTATTAAAGGGAAGAAAAGTACATATTAACATATTTCATACTACTAAAGGATTCTAACCCCTTGGAAAACAGATGTTTATGTCAGAATTTTGCAGAACAGGAAGAATTGATTGCATTGCTAACAGGAATTTAAATGTTACCTGCAAATCCTCATGACAATAGATTCATCAGTGGATTCTGCCTTTCTCTTGCTGGGTTGCCCTTAATTTGTGGTTTCCCCTGAACTCTGAGACTTAAAACTGACTGCAGATAAAAGATTAGAAGGGGAAGAATTAGTTCGTTTACTGGAATTAACCTTGCTCTCGTTTATTTATGGATGAAGCTTTGTGGTTTAGCAAACACAGGCATTAGCAGCTTAATGAGTAGATACTGACATTTTTCTTGTGTGGTCTGATATTTACGGTGCAAAATTCAAATGATGAGATGAAGATACAATGATTAATTTTATCTTTGTCCAGATTCCTTCTCCTAATTGCATTTAATCCATAGTTTACTAGTGTTTCTGTTTCAACCTCATTAATGCTTGTTTCTCAGTGAAGTTATCACCAGCGTTTATGCTCCTTTTTCACCAAGCACAGCCTAATCCTTTATGTAACTGTGGCACTATTTCTTAACAGACTGCAACCTGATCTGGTTTTCTATTTTCCATGCTTGCCAGGGGTAAGCAGGATACCTGCAGGCGTCACCTTGCTTATGGGAAAGTTACTGCACAGACAACAAACCTCAGCTCCTTTCCTAGAAGTTTCAGTACAAGTGAAGATGTAAATTGCAATGATAATCCTATATCTAACTCTCTTTTTAGTCATTAATTTACCATCAAGTAAATTAAAATTATAGAATACTATGACACGTCACAAAGCTGATGGAGTGGAACACCTCCCTGATGAGGAAAGGCTGAAGGAGTTGGGTTTCTTTAGCTTGGGAAAAAAAGGAGACTGAGGGGTGACATCCATTGCCCCTTGTCTTATCATTAGATGACACTGAGCAGAGCCTGGCTTCATCCTCCTGACACTTGCCCTTTCCATATTTATAAACATGAATGAGGTCACCCCTCATCTTTGTGGCTCTGTGTAGGACCCTCTCAAGCTGAGAGGCTCAGAACTGGAAACAATATTCCAGGACGTGGTCTCACCACGGCAGAGTAGAGAGGGAGAACCCAACTTCCACTGGTTGAGCATAGGCCAACGCTACTAAAATCACAGTAAATAAATTTGTTTCTATACATTTGAGCACTGTAAATGAGTGTCATTCAATGATAATACAAGGGGCAATGAGTGTGAGCTGGAACATAGGAGGTTCTGCATCAGTATGAGAAGGAACTTCTTTACTGCGAGGGTGACAGAGCACTGGAAGGGGCTGCCCAGAGGGGTTGTAGAATCTCCTCCTCTGGAGATGTTTGAAACTCACCTGAACATGTTCCTGTGCAACTTGATCTAGGGGACCCTGCTGTGGTGAGGAGATTGGACTGGATGGTCTATCAAGGTCCCTTCCAATCCCTAGCAATCTGTGATTCTGTAATTTCTTTGCAAAGCAACAACAAATCAGCAATCCTGGGGGTAATAATCTGCAGTTCAAAACTACTTAGAATCCGGTCTCCCCAGTTTATAAAAAGCTAGACACTTGTTATAAGAGATGGAGATATATCATGGACTTCAAAATTCTGCTCCATTTAGTAGCTTGTAAAACAAGTCCCACAAATACAGGCCAATGAACAAAGGATTGTTCAAAAAACAAAACAACTGTGGTTGTTTACAAAAGAATTCAGGACACTCCTTAAGGAGAAACAGGAACCAAACTCAAAGTAGTGAGTACTATGATCATGTATGAGTACCATGTTATGATGCAACTACAAGGATATGTAGAATAGCAGTTCAATTCTATTTTTCGTGCCTGGATTCTAGATTTTTGATGAGGACTGTATTTTTTAAGGAAATGGAAAGTTTAGACTCACTTCATGATCGTCTGCCTTTTGATTACCCAGAGCTGACTGACAGTATTGTCTGGTTATAATTTCCCTCCTCAGATTAGCAATAACAATCCACTCATTTTGACTGTGAACTGTTCTACTCTTAAACATGAGGAACATGGTACTTACTGAAGAAGAATGTGATATTAATGAGAGCACTTTAACTTACAAAAGTAAACACTGGTGGGATTTAAGTAATATAACCAGCTGATTTGAGAATGTACCCAGCACCTGAATTAATATTGATGATAAATTATTTCCCAGTAAAATTATTCATTCTCGGTAGGAAATTACATTGTCATAGTATGATAAAGTGTTAAAAAAAACCAGTGTCTTTTTTCTCTGCCTACATATGTTGTCTGAAGTCACTGAGGAGTCATTTTTCATATTGTTATTAAGACTCCGTGTAGAGTGGAATGTGTTATGCTGCTTATTTAGTACAAGTCCCTGTCTTCATTAACTTCCTACCCTTCTAAGTACACGGGCAGTGCAGGAGGGCTAGAAAAGCTTCTCGGTTTTATAGGACACAGTGAAGGTAGCTCTCTAGACCAAAATTCTGTTTTACAAATATGTAGATTAATCACAGAATCACAGAATTATTCAGGCTGGAGAAGCCCTCTGAGCTCATCCAGCCCAGCCCAGGACCTAACATCACCACATCGACCAGACCAGGGCACTGAGGGCCACAGCCAGTCTGTCCTTCAGCACCTCCAAGGACGATGACTCCACCACTGGCCTGGGCAGTCCAGTCCAAGCTCTGATCACCCTTTCCATGAGGAAGGGCTTCCTAACATCCAACCTAACCCTCCACTGGTGCAGCTTCAGGCCCTGTCCTCTCATTCTGGTGCTAGTTGCCTGGGAGAAGAGCTTGACCCCCCACCTGTCTACAACTTCCCTTCAGAGAGTTGTAGAGAGGGAAAAGGTCCTCCCTGAGCCTCCTCCAGACTAAAAAAGCCAGCTCCCTCAGCCTCTCCGCATCAGACTTTCCCTCCAGTCCCTTCCTGAGCATCGTTGCTCCTCTGGACCCACTCCAGCCCCTCAATCTCTCTCTTGAAGTGAGGGGCCCAGAACTACCCCCAGTACTGGAGGGGAGGCCTCACCAGTTGCCAGCACACAGGGAGAATTACATCCCTAGTCCAACTGGCCGCACTATTGCTGATCCAAGCCAAGATGCCACTGGCCTTCCAGGACATCTGAGCAAAATGTTAGGTCCTGTTCAGCTGGTTGTCAACTGGTACTGCCAGGTTCTCTCTGCCTGGCCACTCTCCAGCCACTCATCCCCCAATCTGTAGCTGCAGGTGCTTATCATGACCAAAAATGTAGGACCTTGCTCTTGGCCCTGTCAAACCTCATCCCGTTGGCTTCAGCCCACTGACCCAGCCTGTCCAGATCTCTCTGCAGCATCTTCCTTCCCTCCAGCAGATTAATGTATGGATTTCAGATTATAATCTATTATTAAGTGTATAAGGTAAATGACTCTACATTACAAACTAAATATTGCTTGCGAACTAAGTATTAATTCTTTTCCTCACTTAACTGGGGGGTTGGGAGCAAGATAAATACAACTATATGTGGGTCAGAAAGGTCAAATGCACTATTAGCTACACCTTGACACAACAGCAAATGTAAAACCAACTGAAAGTGAGGGATACGTGGGGATTTTGTTACAGCTTGCTATTATGTTGTATAAATAACGTAGGAGGTTGATATCCCCGTGCCGTTTTATCACATAAGCACATGTAAAGTGAATTGCCTATGGCACTGTGTATTACCATCGCACAGAAATGAACCACAGTGGGGAGATCAAAGGTGTCTAGATGTGTCAGTCCAGAATTTCATATACAATGGCTGCAGATCTCAGCTTCCCAACTCCCCACCTGAAATATTCTTGTGTTGTTAGGATGATGGAAGTATTTCAAATACTTACAGGAAAAAAATGGTTGATGTATTCTAGAGATTATCACTCTAGCTGCTGAATAACTTTGTTTTTCTTCTCAATTCACAAAGAGTTTTGCCTCGGTTGGAGATCTAGTAAACTACCTAAAAGTACACTTAACTAAGTAATTCCATTTCTTCATGTCCTAGCAGGAGCAGAAACAGAGACAAACATCTCTTGGTGTTTCACAAACAGATTTGTGATCACTAACAGACAGATAATCCTTGTTCACATAAGCACAAAACCCAAGCAGATCTTGGAGACTTTTCACCAGCATTAAGACACTGAGATCAATATTCAAGGTGAGAGACAACCTTTTCACCAAGCTTGGCTGTCTCTCAGACTACCAGAATTTTTACCTAAGTTAACAATTTTCTTTAGACCTCTGTAAATAAATTGGAAAAAAAATGTGAGCAAAACTGGGATCTTTTAAATGTTTTAGGGAGAACATGATTCCAAATCAGCAGCCACTGATTTAAAAGATAAAACCTGACAATCACAAATTGCCAGGGAAAATGGTGCCATGTTCTGTCCTGTGAAAACTTGTGCTGCTTGCTTAAATATCTGGCCTCTCAATCTGAAATTAATGGAATTGATAGGTATGAAATTGCCATTAAATATGTCTATAATACAACGCTCTCACATATAATTATACTAAAGAAACAAACCCATTAAAAGGCAAAATACTGAAGACAATGATGGGGGAGTCTTCCTTGTGTTTCAGAATTCAGGTGTTTGGTTAAAGGCATTTTCCTCCTGAACAAAGAAATAGAATTTAATTGGGATTTGGAAGAGGTGTGGAATGAAGTTTTGCTTGAAAGGCCTCTTTTCCAGCCCTTGTTACAGCAATTTAACACAGTCCTAATCTTGTTATTTTCTTCCTAATAAATAAAGCAGTCCCTGAAAATGTGAGAGAGCATGAAGGACTTTTCACTTAAGGCATCAGTAAAGCAAAACTACCCGACTAACAAAGTAAACAACACTCTCCATCTTAAAAAACAATAATCAAAATGTTTATTTCTATGGTTATACCTCTTGAGAGAGAGCACAGTCATCGCTACAACTACGTTTGACCTTTACTGCTTGAACTCTGGTGAAAAGAATCATTATTCATAGAGTTAATTAAAAATGCACAATACTGAAGAAAATTAAAAACTCTTCGGAAATTGAGAGAAAATTCTAGTTTGTAAAATAAAGAGCTCCAGGTGCAGCTGTTTTTCAGGAAAATAAATATATATTTTTAAAAACCTCGCTCTTACAGTAATATTTGTTATTCTCCAATTTCCCAAGTTTTCCAACCACTTAATTAGGATGTTAAAATATTGTTAACTTCACACCTGATCACACAATCGCAGAATGTTAGAGGTTGGAAGGGACCTCTGAAGATCATGAAGTCCATTCTCCCTGCCAGGGTAGGACCAAAGCTAGGGCAGATCACTCAGAAACACATCCAGACAGGGCTGGAAAGTCTCCAGAGAAGGAGACTCCACAGTCTCTTTGGGGAGCCTGTTCTGGGGTTCTATCACCCTCACAGTAGAGAAGTTCTTCCTCATGTTGAGGTGGAACATCCTGTGCTCCAGCTCAAATCCATTGCCCCTCATGCTATCCCAGGGTCCAAGTGAAAAGGGGTTGTTCCTGCCTTCTTGATGCCCACCTCTCATAAATTTATAGACATTAATGAGATCCTCTCTCAGCTGCCTTCCCTCCAGACTAAAAAGCCCCAGGTCTCTCAGCCTTTCCTCATAAGGCAGGTGTTGCAGTCCCTTCATCACCCTCATAGGCTCTGTTGGATTCTTTCTGGTAGATCTCTGTCCATCTTGAACTGGGCAGCCCAGAACTGGATGAAATACTTCAAGCGAGGTCTCACCAGGGCAGAGTGGAGTGGGAGGAGAACCTCCCTTAATCTGCTGGACACACTCTTCTGAATGCAGTTCTAGTGGGTTCAAGACCACAATTAAAAATAAAGGGATAGAAAACAAAGCAGTTGGGTCTCAATGAGATCTCGGATAGAATTTGCCAGACAATGGATAGCTTGGGGAAAATGGAAAAGGGTTTTTAACTCTGTAAGTGTATACAGAAAAGAAGAAAAGGTTAAGCAACTTAGTGCAGCCAAACTAGAAACTGTGTCACAAATGCCGTCACATATTGTGAGAAAAATACAACAGGAGATCACTATCGTATCGGTCCTAGGTTTTTTTACATTAGAGACCTGGGGGAAGAACATGTCAGTCAAGTAGAGACGGGTACCACCACCGTCTCTATTATTCATGTGTCAACATTGTCATCTGCAGACACCGGTACCCTCGGCTGTCCAGACTGGCAAAAACTTCAATTCTTCAGCACAGCTTTCTCCAGCAAAACGCCGATCGAGCAGCCCTGATTTCTCAGCACCTGAACTGCACCCCTTGATGCAGGAGACATGCTTTCAAACAGGACCCAGTCTCTGTGTTCCATGCCCGAGGTTTAAGGATTCTCAAGTCCTTCTGCTTTCTTTAGATAAGCACGAAGGAATTCTCAGATGCCTCTCTTAAGGCTCCTTCTCTCCACAACACTTGAGCATCCCCAGTTTTTCTTAGTGGCAGAAATGACAAAACAATCTCTCTTCCTGCTGATCAGTGTTTTTTAAGACGGTGGCGATGGCCACATGGCCCCGGCCACGTGTGAGATCCATGATGGAGACTGACCGCATGGCCACATCAACAGGGGCCCCACCCCAACTCTGCAAACGTGGCCAAGAGGGTTCCACGACCCTCATGTCACTTTTTTCCTCCTGCCTCAGATAGAGGGGGAAAGGGAAGAATTCTTTCAGCTCACCATGAGCTGCTGAACGGCTGCTTTGTTGCAGGGGAAGATCAACACTAAGTTCTCGCTTCTGTGGTCCGTGGTGCCAACCCAGAGCTGGGCTGGGTTGAAGCCAGGACCGGTCCCGGTCAGAGCCAGGGCCGGGAGCCGGTGCAGAGGCCATGGTAAGCCACCTCAAGCTGCCCTGTCCCGTCTTTCCCCTCAACCCTGGAAAGGGTGGGGAGGTGCCAGAGCCAAAGCCCCATGCCAGGAGTAAGACCCCAGCCAAAAGAAGCAGGGCCACAATGATCAGCTCCTTTTATCTTGTCATCTAGCCCACACCCCCCCAAGGGTAGGTACCTGGGACGATTGTCCTAAAGCAAAATGCACCTTTTCCTCATGAAAGCACCATTCTATACATCTAAAAATTCTGGTAAATTTCAAACTGCAACAACAGTCCAGGGTACTGTTGGCCTGAATTAAATCCTCTGTTGGTAGCACTACCACAGGTAGGGACGTATTTTACTCTACAGACATATAAGCTGTTCCGGAAAACCATTTCCCACCTTATTGTCACACAGCTCTCGTATTGATCACAGCAAAACAACAGTGTGATTGATCCTTCTTCCTGTAGTATTTCCAGTGTGGCCATAAACCAGAAGTCTAGGTACCCTTTACGTGAAGGTTAATGGGAGAGCATGCTCAAGCCCATGTTACTCAATATATGTTATAGAGCATAGTCCAACCTCTCTGTGTCCACTGGTTTCACTACAAAGAATTAGCAGACTACTTAATATTTGATGTGTATCACTGTTTATGTGATAAACCTATCACAGTACCATAGAATCCTAGAATGGTCTGGGATGAAAGAGACCTCCCAAAGGTCATCCAGTCCAACCCCCCTGCAGTGAGCAGGGACATCCTCAACTAGATCAGGTTGCCCAGAGCTTTGTCCAGCTTCATCTGGAATATCTCCAGGGATGGAGCCTCAACTACTTCCCTGGGCAACCTACTCCAGTGTTCAACCCATCTCCTAGGAAGAGGAGAGGGGTTGAAGAACTTCTTCGTAAATGACACATCTCCATGGAATCATACTGATTTTAAACTTTATTCCATCCTGGCCTGAGGTGTGGAGCAGTTGTCATGTTTATCATCTCAGTTCAGTACCATCTTCTCGCATCTCTCAGCTTCTACATTTATCTTCACCCTTGAGCTTCACAGCAACAACTGGGAGGCTCTTAGTCCTCTTAAGAATTCAGCTTTCCCATTGACCTACGTTCTATGCAAACATGTAATCTGTTCTCTAAAGAAAACCAGTCCTTGCCTGACAGAGTATGTAATACAAGAAGTGGAAATTCTGCAAGGAAAGTGTAGGAGAAAACCCAGTAAAACCAGTGCTTCCCGAGACAACAGAACAGAGTTTCTATGCCATGCCATCAGCACCAAGCAAACACTTTACTCTCGTACACTTTGTATGATCTGTACCTAGCTCTCTGGAATTGGTGGTTAGACACAGTTCTATTTCTGCTACCATGAACCATTTTATTGAGAGTCCTGGAGGCAGCAATAACTTCAGACACTACCAATTAGCAGGTGAATGAGAGGCCCCTTAATTTCTTTCACTCCATTTCTCAGGAATCCACTCTTGTAAACACACTTGAGGTAGAGAGTATAGAAAATGAAGCTAAAGGAGGGAAAGATAAACTGTGCAAAGAAAAACACCAGAGCCAATATGGAGCAGAACTGTCTGCAATTTTACCATAAATTAGCGTGGTTTATTGAATGAAGCACTCCCTGTAATTTGGATCTGTTGTTCCAACCATACACCAACTCTTGAAGAAATCACATGACTGACAGGAATTACGGCCTTAATCCTCTCCTGAAGCAAACTCCTTCACTTGGAAAAGTTAAATCTTGAAGTGAAAAACACTTCTTGCTCATTTACTTCACTATGCCTGTTTTTAAAAGTTAAATCATATCTGATTGAAATAACTTCAAATAAAAAGAAATCAAACAGTTGCTGTTGTTTCACAGTCCGTTCAGCAAGTATCAACTACAATTCTCACGACAGAGGGCTGTCTCAGTCCAAAACAGATTGCAAGGGAGGGGACAGATGGGAAGGAGAGAAGCACATCTAACTTGTGAAGAATTCTCTCCACAAAGCAACAGGCAATGCTTTTACAATGGCTGGAAGAAACATCGGCTGTAGAACTGACCAACTGGGGGTCAGGGAAGAATCCATCTGTGGGACCTTCACTGTTTGCAAAACTTATAATTTAGAATAAAGTCAAAAAAATACCTATTTTATCAGCAATGAATCCTGAGCAGACTTCTGCACAGCACAAGCAAAGAAAGGTTTTATGAACATTCAGTTGAAGCCCTGAATTGCAGCCTGATTGGCTTCACACAGCTCATCTTCACTTTTATATACTTCTAGATAAGACAAACTGTACAGCATTGGTGAGTGTAAAAAGAAAAGAGAGGAGTGTATCTGGCAAGTGACTCTTCAGTTAACAACTCTGCTTCTATTATAAACTTTGTGCTGCAAGAGCGGTCATTCCTTTGACACAGAGAAACTTATTTGCTGACCTATAAGACTGATGCATATTATTTAGAAGTACCTTTAAAAAAAATGTAAGCTCCATAGAAATCTGCCTACAAGGAATTAAACACCTCTAACAATTAACTGTGATTTTTATTTAATTAGTTGTTGCCTACATTTTACCCAGGCTTTAATCTGATACCATACCTGGGACAAAGGGATTCAGAGCAAAATGTTGCTTCAGTTAGTTCTTTTAAACTCACCTCATTACTGGTTCCATGCGTCTCCCCTTTCTGAAGACTCAAGGGAGAAGAGCCTCTTCATCTCCTGCGAGCTCAGCTGAAGAATGTGACAGAGCTGTGCTGCTGGAAAAAGACAGTTAAAGACAATTTTATTCAGCTCTGTAAAATTAAGCTGGACTTGTAAGAAAGCTCCAACATACAAACGATGTGTTCAAAGCAGTCAGTTTAGAACTAAATACAAGTCATTTTTCTTATACAGTCACTTCAACATTAAACTCTTTTTTTTCACTGAGAAAATACAAATATATCCTCTCTATGTTCTGCCAAGCTCAGTCTGCTCCAGCGCCATGTGATTTACACCCATGCAGCTGCAAAGTCTTTTCTCTACTACTTCATGATACGGACTGTGTCCACTAATTAATAGATTTAGTCTTAGGTCTTTAGAAACATCAGTCTGTACAAATTTTGAAGGTCAAATTGTTGTCTGGAAAGAGATTATCTTGCATTAATATATTTATACAACATAGATTAGCCAGGCTGCAAGATATTGCAAAATGCATAAATGTGCTTATTAGCACATCCTGCTCATTTAGGAACTGGGGATCAGGCTGCTTTGCAATTCCCCTCTACACAGAGGAGAAAAAAAACAAAATCAAATTTGTTTATATTTCCTTCATTTTATTCTTTTTTTCATATGCATTAGAATATTTTTCCTGCTGTGCAAAATAAATATATTCAGAGCAGCTGCAAAACATTGCAAAGAATTATTCTCTTAAAGCTGGTACTGATTTCAAGAAGTTAGAACATTCATTATTTCATATAACAACCAGCACAGCTAAGGATGAGGGGAAAACAACCAGATAAACACTGCAAATACATCACCCTGTTTTGGTGAAAAAAATAACATCTAGGTTCATCCACATCAGAAACCAGATATAGGGACATAGAAGGAAAATTAATTCAATGAAGAGAATGAGTGAATTGTCTATGTAGGTCATCATAGCCTAGATGAGCTTATTTGGCAGGCAAAAAACCTCTGAAGATCACAGAACATTAGAATCACAGTAAGTTAGGGGTTGGGAGGGACTTCCAGGATCATCTAGTCCACCTCTCAAGGTTGCACTAAGATGTCAAGATGCAGCACGTGGAGCAGTGAGCAGGGACATCTCCAACCATATCAGGTTGCTCTGAGTCCTGTCCAACCTGACCTAGAATATTTCCAGGGATAGGGCTTCTACTAGCTGTCTGGGTTACCTGGGCCAGTGTTTCACCACTTCCTTCTACGCAGCATGAGCCTTCCCCAGTTTTGGTTTGAGACTATCACTCCTTGTCATGTTGCAACAGACCATGCTAAATTTGCTCTAAGTAGGTTTAAATACCCCCTTAGGTAACAAAAAAGCCTCAATAAGGTCTCCCCAGAGTTGTCTTTTCTCCAGGTTTAATAACTCAAATTTGCTCAGACTATTGTCACAGCAAAGGGGGTTCCTCCTGCTTACTTCAACAGCCTTTCTCTATCCTGCTTCAACAAATCCATGTCTCTCCTGTTGAGTTCTCTCCAGAGCAGAGTGGAAGAGGTGACACCCCTCCCGCAGCCTACTGGCCATGCTGCTTTTGATGAAGTCTAGGGTACAGCTGGGTTCCTGGACTGTAGACATGATTGCTGGCTCACAGCCAGGTTTTCATCCACCAGCACCCTCAAGCATCACTCCACAAAGTTTCAATCCCTTCATCCCCCAGCTGATATCTATAACGTAGGTTGCTTCAACCCAGGTGCAAGATCTTGCACTTGGCCTTGATGAACCTCACAAGGCTCACATGGACTCACTTCTCCAGCTTGTCCAGATCCCTCTGAAGGGCACCTTGTTCCTCAGGTTTATCAACTACACCAACAACAACTTCATGATTTTATACATCAAAGGCTTCTCAAGAAATTTCAAACTAAGTGCGTTAAATAAACTATCTCCAAGAATATCTCCACTTCTTAATTTTAGTGAAAAATGGAATTCTACTTAAACAGTAGTGGAAAAGAGAAGATCAAATTAAAAAAGAGTCTCAAAATTACTGAGTTAAATTCCATAAGGCTGAAGTGTTTCCTTAGCCATGATTTGTCTTTTTTCTTTCTTTTTTTTTTTTGTTTCAAGCCTCCAAACCCCCCCATTTATCCACCACTCCCCAATCAATTTTCCCACTTGGGTCTATTTCCAATGCAATTTCCTAGAGGTCAGCTTCAACACGTATAGAATATACATCATCTTAACCTGCGCAACGAATGATATGACATGAAACTGCTAGTGGAGCTGGTAATTTCTCTCTACAATTGACCTTTCAGTCCTCCATCTATTTCATATTTGTGTTTAATCACATAGCCAGGGTTATTCTCACTCAGCTATTCTGTGTTCCACTGCTTTGACCAAATTTTTACCACAGCTCTTTTCCAAACGAGTCCGACAAAGTTCACTTCTATAAAAATATTCTTTCATATAAATTAAATATAAATCAAATATAAATTAAATATAAAGTAAATATAAATAAAAATACTCTTTCATTCAAAGTTACCAGATTTGGTAATGACAACAAAGTATTTTTGCTTGTGGTAAGAGAAACCCATCTGACACCTGGAGGAAACTTTATCAAAGGTGACATGGGAGGAAACACAACCCAAACAGAGCTCAACTCTGACATGAAGTAGTTGAGCAACACTGTCTTTTTATCCTCCATTAAAAACACAATGCATTACAGACCTGTGGCCAAAAACAGAAGATTGGAAGTTAGAGAGTCTCTAATGATATGGTTTATAAATTTGCCTGGTGTGGATGCCAAGTGTGGGCTACCACTGGTTAAAGAGATCGCTTACACTAGCCATACTGTTATATAATCACAGTCATGGTCATACAAATTTATTAGACACACTTACACACTTCTCCATTATCATTTGCCCTCAATCAAGAGGCCACCTGCCACAAGCCGCCCAGTCCTGTCTCCCCCTCACCACCTCTCTGGGAGGTGCAAGAGCGGAAGAACTCTGTGCTGGGGAAGAAAGACCCCAGTCAAAAGAGGCAGGGCTATGACCATTGCCCCTTTTACCTTCTCACCTAGCCCACACTCCTTAAGGGCAGGTACTTGGGACAATTCTATAGTGTCACCTCCCCCAGGACAGGTCACTGAGGGGGGCTCCTCTTAAAGCAACATGCATCTTTTTCTTCATGAAAGCACAAACCTATACATCTGAAAATTCTGGTAATTTTCAAACTGAAACAAGAGGTCTCTTACGACCTTAATGAGTCTATGAAAGATGAAAGTAATTTTATCAAAGTTCAAGAAAGATTGGAGCTGTTTGTCTCCATATCTTCTTTGGTCTTCTACCAGTATGGCCATTGCTCCTGACATCAGAATATATTGATGTTTGTCCCCTACTTGTCAAGAATACATGCATTGTATTAATACCCCAAATTTAAAATAGCTGTATTTATTTGTTACTTCCTGTTTTATACTAAGGCCATGCAGCACCCTGAGTTAACTGGCATCAATTCAAGGATTCACAGTAGTAGAAGTGGTATTCAAACATGAGTCTCTCTCTTAGGGCTCCTGCTTGTCACTGTGATTAACAAACCCAGTTACTGGTTCCAGCTCAAGTCAGTCTAAGTTTATATGTAAAAGAAATCCTCTATAAATATGTAAAGACCAAGCACAGTACTTTATTGTTTAATAATCCCGTGTTTTATGAAATCATAAAATCATAGAATCACTAAGGTTCGAAGAGACCTACAAGATCATCCAAACCAACCGTCAAACCAACTCCATTAAAATGATTAATTTTAAATTAATGACAAATCTGTAGGCTATCAGAAAACAGTTCTGCACAGCATTACTGTTTCTCTTTCCAGAAAAAGCCACTTTGTCACTGAAAAAACAAAAAACCACTGAAATCCCAGTCTTGAAAACTTCTTGCAAGTGGTGAAAAGCACTGATTTTCTATAGAAAACACTCATTTTATGTTGTTTTAAATTAAGTTCTTTTTATCCAAAGTTCAAGTATCTTTCGAAACATGACAGAAGGATTGTTTGACCGACACTGTTGAGGATGCTTTTTTATAGACACAAATGTAGGCTGGCAGCAGTGACAGAAGAAACAAGTCCTATATCCATAGATAACTCGAAGAAAGGACTGCTCAGTAACTTCTCATTTAGGAACTGCCAAGTACATTCCCACACACTTTGTTAGTCCATAGCATAGAAAACTGTCCAAACCAAAGCCCACAGCATAAACATTTCCTATTTAAGCTTCTGAGCTTTAAAAGAGTACTTCTTTATTTCTAGCTGTGGTAGTTTATCAGGTGAGGTGTCTCATTCTTACGTTAATGATTTTTCATGGTTTTCCAATATACACTGCAGGGCAGTTTCATTAACATTTTTGAGGGGGGAACTGAAGAGCTATTGTTCTGGAAATCTTGAGGTTTCTCCTACCATATGTTTAGCTTCCTCTGTTGCAAGTAGGGACCAGGTTGCTGTGGCAACTGAATTACAATATGACTAGGAAGCCCAGTTTGCTGACACATGCTGCAGGAATGCTGTCCTCTTTGAAGTGTCTTCTATTACATTTCAGATGCTTCAAACAGGGTACATTTTGATTCTGCATTGAAGTCAACAGCTTACTTATATTTACATCTTTTTAAAGGCCTGAAACCGTCTCTGGAGCCGTGTGTCATTCACACACTGGTCTTACCATTTAGACATTGATCCCTGACTCTAAGTGGGACTGTAACATGAAATGCCACCCTAGGAGAAGGGTTCGTTCTACAGTACAGTTCCGATAGCTCTGGCTTCATGTGTTTTGTTTTATTGTATTTCCACAGGTCTCAGTTTAAAGGACAAAGTGGGGTCATAGGCTGGATACTCAACATCCTTACAAATACTATGGCATAGTGGAAATGTAGAAACTTCAGCAGCCTTACAAGTCTGCTGCCTGATGGGTGACCTAACAAACCACAGAATCATCAAGGTTGGAAAGTATCTGCACAATCATGAAGTCCAAGCATCTGCCCTACAACCCCCAACCACTAAACCATCTCCTGAAAAAAAAAAATTAACAAATTAAAAATTCAATCAGACACAAACATCAAAAAAATCCAAATCAGCATTAAACAAGGTTACTTCAGCCTTATCATTTGGGAAAGGCTAGAAATAAAAACAGTTCATATAGACAAAACAGACCAAGAGAATCAAAAGTGAAAATGATCCATAGGTGAGCATCTGTTCTTCTGGAATTCTCCATTCACGGGCCATTAGTATGAACAAGTGCATCAGTAATTTCAGGTGCAAAACCTCCTAAGCTGACTCCAGACACCACCTGGGCTGAGCTCTACCAGCCTTCAGACACTGGTCACAAGCCAAAGCAATCTTAATTCTTGGTACATCTTTAACATCCTACTAAATCAGCAACTTTTCCATTACAGTGAATGAGGAAGATAGGCAAGAAGAGTCTCACTTAAGAAAACCTGGCTTTTCACTGCAGTGATGACCTGCCTTCCCTTACGATGCCAACATTTAGGTCCTGCAACCCAGTCAGATGAAATCTGGAGAGTTTGGTGGCTGTCAACCACTAGCGAATTTCCAAGTAGACCAAGTTTCAGGCCCACTTGACTGCTCAATCATACAAGTGCTTGATAAAGCAAACAAAGACCCAAGAACTAAACTTCAGGAGAAAGACAGAAATGCCCTCTAACTAAGAATGACCATTTAACTTACTCACACTATGTCAGGGAAGGAAGTTTAGACTTGTTCTGTTTCCAAGTTTCTTTTTAACACCTCTCCACATCTTGCCTTTCATTTTATAGGTACTGCTCAATAACATATCACATATTAATACGAAGCTTCAGGGCAAAGTCCTGTCCTCTCTGAAGATGGTAAGTGCTTTATCACGCAGCTCCCTAGGGCCATAATTTAATTGCTGGGAAAGGAAGGACCAGTCTAGAGAACATGCAGTTGTCTATCAGTGTAACTAATGTACTCTCCAAGGAAAACAAAATCCTGAAAATAACTTATTGTTAACACTCCTAACCTTCCTTTAGCTCAAAAAATGCCATGTGTTCATTAAAATTGCACCCAAATATCACTTATCAAATTGGCAGATCTCATTAGGTAGATTTCACACTTAAAATCTAATCAGTGTCTTAATCCCAACTAATTTTTATGCTTGTTCCTCATTCCAAAACCCACTATTTTCCTCAGCAGTAACTAAATTAATTTTACTACAGAATCACAGAATTATTGAGGCTGGAAAAGACCTCCAAGATCAGCAAGTGCAGCCTATGACCAAGCATTACCACCTTGGCCAGATCAGGACACTAAGGGCACAGTCAGGCTGTCCTTAAACACCTCCAGAGACGTGGATTCCACTACTGCCCTGGACAGTCCATTCCAATGTCTGATCCCCCTTCCCATGAGGAAAGGCTTCCTCACATCCAACCTAATCCTCCCCTGGCACCTTCAGGCCCTGCCCTCTCATCCTGGCACTCCTTGCCTGGGAGAAGAGCCTGACTCCCACTTGACTACAACCTCCCTTCAGGTAGTTGTAGAGAGGGAGAAGGTCACCCCTGAGTCTCCTCTTCTCCAGGCTAAACACCCTCAGCTTCCTCAGCCTCTCCTCACCAGATTTTCCCTCCAGTCCCTTCCCCAGCCTCGTAGCTCTTCTGGACCCGCTCCAGCCCCTCAATCTCTTTCTTGAAGTGAGGGGCCCAGAACACTTATCGTTCTGAATACTTAGTTATATTTCATTAGACACAAAAAAGCTGTGAGAGTGGAAACATTAAACCTAGAGCTTGATTTCTGAGAAAATGAGTGCTGTACAGGACGCCTAAATGACTGGAGGAAATACCATCGTAACAGAAATTAAAGAACCAAACCTTGCAACATACTGTTGGGGTTTTAAGAAGGAACTTCTTCACAGTGAGGGTGACGGAGCACTGGAACGGGCTGCCCAGGGTGGTTGTGGAGTCTCCTTCACTGGAGATATTCAAGACCCGCCTGGATGAGTTCCTGTGTGACTTGGTCTAGGTGATCCTGCTGTTGCAGCCGGATTGGACTAGATGATCTTTTGGGGTCCCTTCCAATCCGTTATGATTCTATGATTCTATGATTTTAATGCACTATGTTTACAGGACTTTTGAAATTCAAAACTCTCCAAACATTTTTGAGGTGCCAACCGTGACAGAGAGCAGTGAGAAAAAGGCCAAGACTTCAGATAGTGAGAGGTGTCAAATGTTCAAGCTGCAATTCTTCAGAAAGCCTGATTTTCAAAACCACCAAGGGTTAGATGGAAAAAATCAGGGTTCTGCAAGCTGCTTTCAGTTCATCACTCACAGGCTGAAGCACTCTACATCAGTTCTTTAATTTAAACCACAGCTTAAGTGTCTAGATGCTAAGCTGGGTGGTCAGGTAGCAGTGTTAGGAACACTGCATTTGAACTGAACTTTAAAACTCAAGTTCTGAGTCCTTATAGGTTGAGGAGAGTCACATACCATTAAACCTAGGCTAGGACAAGGGCTGAGCCCTAATGCACTGTCCAGCCATACCACAACTCCCTGATCCTCTTAGTCTTGATTTCTCAAAGTCTTTCCAAGCACTGGTGCAGCAGAAGCCAGACACTTAGAATCAGAACTCAGAGCTTGTCCTGAGAGAGGATTAAAATAATGTATGCCTTTATCTGGGAGCTTCAATGCTCGCTGAGAACTAGCTTGGATTTACTCATTTGATTTTCCTCGGAAACACGTCACAAGCATTCATGTAGTCACCTTGCCGTGGATGAAGGTGGGAACCAAAGTCTGTGAGTTCAGGCTACTATGGCTACTGACCCCAAGCATACACTGCTGGACAAGAAATGTAGGAACCACAGTGCTGGAAGTAAGGATATGTGGCAAAAAAATCTTCTGTTTACCCACCAGAGCTACTTAACAGGCTCTTACACTGTACTGGTACCAGTATGCATTCAGGAGTTGACTGCCTTCTCCAACCACATCTCTTGTTTTCCAGAAAGTAATGCGTTTTCCTCAGAAACCAGTAAAACCCCAGCATTAAAATATCACTTCCAAAGGGCGAAACAAACTAGGCCACAGTACTGCTTGAATACAGGTCAAAATGCATTCAATATAATGCTTAAATATGTTAAGAAATACTGCTGCTGTGCCTGCTGCTTGGAGAAAATTTACAGCACAAACATATGAATCAGTGTGATGGCTGCTGTCAGCAACACACATCATCTGCATATGACACACCTACCACATGCAAGGTCTTTCTGCAGTGATGGTATTGAGGAAGCTGTGGCATACATCATGATAATGTAATACCTACAGCAGCCTGCAGGTACTGAGACATGCCCTTCCTACTTGCTTAATAGCCAGTGAAAAATGACATGCTTGTGACTAAATCTGCTCATGAATGGTGATATATAATTCACAATACATGCTCAACTCTGCATCTGAATGCTGTTGAAATAAGAACATTCTAAATATTAGTGAAAAAGAAAGAGAAAAGGAGAGAGACAAAGATAACTATCTGAGTTACTGAAGATTTCTGATAGGTAGTAATTAATTTGATAGCACGTGGCTGAAATGAGTGATAGATATATCTCACAGCTTTATTGAGTATTATCTTAAAATACCTGTGTCTAAAACAGGAAAGACATTCTTTTCAACAACTACTTTCAGGTTTCCATCTTTTGTGGGAGAACCACCTCCTCTTACCCAATTTAATGTCTAAAAAGCAAAAAAAACTCCTGCACGTAGACATGCAAGAATTGAGAACTAACTTGTACTGGGTCATGACCCTGAGCAGAGCAGCATTCGTCAGTATGGGATAAAGACAAAGAGAGAAATACAAAGAAGTTTGTTCTCCAAAAGGCATTATCTCAGTGTAGCTGAGATCACTGCTACTGCAGGACCTTCAGCAAAGTGGATGTTCCTCTCCACTTGAGGCTAAGGTCTTACACACAGCACAGAGCATGGCTCGATTCCCTGGTCCAGGTATGACATACCCTTTGCAAGAGCAGCTTTGACAGAACTGCCTCTTCATCCCTTATTCAGAGTTACAGACAGCCAAGTCAGAAGCTGGAAGGAGAAGCAGTCCCACACCCTCATGCCCGGGCAATGGGCATCACAGAAGAGATCCCAGCAGAAGTAGCAAATAATCAGGGGATGGGTTGTAACTTGCATGTCAGAAACCACCTGTGATTTCAGCGAGTGCTGTGATCAGACCAAGCATTTCTTTGTGCCCGGAACTGAACCCGCTCCTCAGGAACAAGTGGATACCTGCCCTACGCTTTTCCTTTGCTGTGCCGATCACGCACAAGCCGCTCTGTTCCATGGTTTAAAGCAGCACCAGTCACACTGTTCATTTAAACGTCAGGCCATCCCATATGGCGTGCAATTACAACAGTAAACATGAGAACATTTGTCATTAATTATTATAACCCCCACGTAAAAACGAAACACAAATAGCTACCTACAAAACAATTTCATTTTCTCTAAAAGGAGGTGGCAACAGACACTCTCTAGCAAAGAGTTGCAGCCAGTAGAGTAATTTCAGAATTTATACACACAGTTGGAGCTCCAGCCAGCAACAAACGCGCACAATTACTGCTGATGTGAATGTGCCTGCATGCAGCAGCATGCCCAGTGCCTTCCCTTTAAGGTGACTAGAGCAACTGCTCCGTGTTTCAGCAAAGAGAACCATATGTAATGGAGAGAACCATATGCAATGAAAACACATCTTTCAGGAGACAAGCTACGCTTTCAACTTGTTCTTGCTGCCAGAGTACTAACTGCAGTAGAATGAGAAAAACCCCAAGTACACACCTACTAGAACAGATGGCTAATAAAAATTTGGGAGCTATTTCAATGCAGAAATTGAAAGCTCTAAAAAGACACCTACAGAACAAATGCTTGGGCATGTTGTCCCCTTTTATAGGCTCCTTAAAGATGTGCCCTTTCGGCTCAGCAGCTGAACTGTCTGTTCCTTTATTGCTGATTACATGCTGACTTTTTGGAATGCATGTAAACTCGATATTTAACCTATAGAGTGTGCAAACAGAAGGTATCAAACATCTCCATGCAATACAGCCAGCAGATATTCACCGCTGATGTGACATACTCAGTGATGGTAAGGAATTGTTGTGTTATAGATCACAGCTTTGTGGTCTACTAGAGATAAAGAGTAGGCTTGACGAAGTTGGAACGCACAGCAAAAATGCATCTTGGTCTGCTGAGCCTTACTCATGTCTGCAAATATCTGCTCTTGTTATGTACTTCCACACAAAGACAAGAGCAAATATTTCCATTTGTTCAAAACAGTTGACAGGTGAATCAGCATTTCAACATTAAAGTAGGTCAGCATTATCCAGCCTAGCAACATGACACTTGGAAATGATAACATATTGGCTAATACAGATTCGAAGAGATCCAAGCATATATGCCTGATTCCTGCAGAGGTAGAGCTGCTTAAAGTTGTAAATTCTCCCTCCACCATCTGCAAGACAAATGTGAAGGAAGCTTCTTTCAATGTGCTCTTGTGGCCAAGAGGGCCAACAGCATCCTGGGGTGGATCAGAAGAGGGGTGGTTAGTAGATCAAGAGA
>JAOXOE010066235.1:0-30675 GCA_028565055.1 Phoeniculus purpureus
TTTTGCACACAGTGTTCATTACCGACAATCCATAAAGAACCTGTTAATCTGTTGCTCTAATAAATTACTCCTGTTCATGTAAACTAGCCTCGCCGTTTCTCACTGGACATTGTGTGAGTCCATAGATTGTGGCTAGAAGAATGAATCGAATGAATCTGAGTTATACGGACTCACAGTGCCAGTACTATCGAGTGACTCTGACCTAGTTATTGGGCTCATAATGTGAAACTGGGTATCGCTCAAGAGTTGGACCTAGCTGTTCCCAGCAAAGGGGGTTTGCTCCCTGCCAAATTCACTGCTCTTTTAACGCAACAAGCACAGGCAAAGGTTGTGTTTTGGACTGTTAAAGTGGGCACATACCCAGGTTTCAGGATTCTATGTGATCCTCACTGACACCAATTCCTATTCAGATTTACCAACTGAAACACAATTGAAGCCCAGACAACTTTTTTTTGAGTGTGTTACCACAATGACCTCTGTTACAGATAAGGAAGAGCTCCATTTTGCTTCACTTATGCTGAAAGGTTTTAACTCCATCATTAACCTTACTATCTTCCTTCATGATGTTACTACAAGCTACTGATAAGGGTTTTGTCCAAAATATTGTGCTGACCCGCCTGGATGTGTTCCTGTGTGACTTGGTCTAGGTGATCCTGCTGTGGCAGAGGGATTGGACTAGATGGTCTTTCGAGGTCCCTTTCAATCCCTAATGATTCTATGATTCTATTACTTCAAAGGCTGAATGGCTCTGGCACACCTCTATTGTCTAATTCTTTCGCTGGGATAAAACATGATGCCACCTGACTTTGAAGAATTATACCTACACCGCACAGATTCAAATATTCCACAGGATTTGTGTCTTAAAATCAGTTACATGAAAGACTGCTGCACAGACATCAGAAAGAAAAACTATTAGACTTTCACCTGAGTTGATGAGACCACTGGAAATGTTGGGCCCAAATCTCTTCCACTGCAAATCACAAGGCTGTGACATTGGAAAGTTACACCAATCGATAATGTAGTTGTCGTACTTATGTCTGGGCTCCCAGGAAATAAAAATGCCACCATCCATACCACTAACCTGTTCTTCTTTAACCTCTTCAGCACCTAGAAATGGACAAAACAGTCTCTGTTTTATTTTCCTACCTGAGAACTCAGCTTCGTAAATGATTATCAGTGTCATTTCTATGTGAAGCTGTTAAAGTAATAATAAAACAATCGCGTTCCTTCACTATCGTAACTCAACTGCAGAAACCGGGAGTTATCAACAGGTGGTCACAAGTTGCTAATCACACACAGCATTTCCCTGGGAGGCAATGGCTGCACTTTCACAGCACCTGAAACAGGTCTGTGGCCCTAGTTTAAGGGTATTTTGCTCTGTGGAAGCTCACTGTACAAAGCAGGCTTTCTGCTATAAGGGATGGCTCAAGTCACATAGGCGTAATATCTACACAGTTACCGCCTCGTGAGGCAAAGCGCTCATAATGGTAATCCAACTGTAAACGCTATTGTTACCTGTAGCTGTAGGTATGATCAATGTGGAAGGAAGTGAGTAATTAACATTGTTCTTTGCCTTGATACTGATTCTGTAGGAATCGTTAGCAATGAAAATTTGTGTGCTATTGTACACTGATGAAAAGGAGATGCTTTCAGGCTGAGAGGCGTCGTTCACTTTTTCGCAGGTTACTTCATACGAAATACTTCTTCCATTTGCTCGAAAACTTGGTGCTTGCTGAGGAAAAGGTTATGAGGGTAAGGATCCATTACTGATCGAAATATTAGAGGAGCATCTACAACTTTAAATAACGAATGGTGTATACTGTTTCTATGAGAACATAAAACACTTGCTTTCCATGCATGTATACATATACTGGTTGAAATGGAAAAGTGAAAACCTCAATAACGGGATTTGTCTTACTATAGTTAGAAAAACAGAAGTATACGTCTGAAGTGCCAGGACAGCATAACCTCATACAGCTACGTGTGTTCCAAAACACGTTTTATATTTGTTATAAATTCTTAAAGCCCTACTCAATTGGTATTAAGTGCACAAAAAATAAAGTTCATGACAGCGGGGTTCCAATCCCTTTATGAAGGGTTTTGGTTCCCACTCTGTGAGAGGTGTTTCACCTTCCAGAACAAGGTCACATTCCTCCCCCCTAAAGCTGGTGTAATTTCTCTCCAGATGTCCAGTTTTCCTGAGGGACCTGCAATAAATACAGCAAAACAAAGATGCTGTAGGTTAGAAAGGATAAATCAAGGTATTTGAAGTTCTCATTTGAAGAAATTCCACAACCAAAAACCTCTTTTGCCCCATCAGTCCCTGGTCTTGCCAAAATATTATCTTTTAATCTCTTCCTCCTTTATTTCATTTTTTCTGAATGAAAGTCTGTTTCATTTCCTTAGCAAATCTTCCTTTGCTTGCAGTTACCAAGTGCTTATTCCCACCTCTGCACCATTCCTCTAACCCTCACAGAACGAAGTAACTCAGTCTGTCGATCGTCTAAGTCATCTGGATTTCCCACTGCCTGCACTGGGTGAAGTGGCAGAGACTGGTAAGTAGGCTGAGAGTTGTTTAAGAAGACACCTTCTTGAAGTTGACTTAGTGTGCTTCCACTTCTATGCATACTGCAAGCCTGTGCTTTACCAGCAGCATGGAAGAGTATTAACAAATAGCAAACAGAGGTGCCAAGCAAAGAACATCCTTCAAGCTTCCCTTCTTAATAGGCTGGACATACCTGCTTCCTTTGTTCTGATGGTTTGGGCTTCACTCCATTCACTCCATTTCCAGAAATGTTTGGCTGCTCCACAGCGTACTCTGGCTGTGTACTCGGTGTATGGCTGCAGTCCGCCCAGGGTGATGTGGGCATAATGGAGATGCATGTCTGAACCATTATGCTTTGATATGAAAAAACAGGAAAGTCAGAGTTCAGATCAGCTTTGTTAGCATGAGGTTTTTGTCTGAAAAGGTAGTTCTGCTGGATCATGTGACAGCCATTTAAGCTTGGCTTGGAAAAGTTAATTGTGGAACAATAGTAAAATAAAATAAAGATCAAAAGACCAGAAGAGGCAGAAAGGTCTGGACCTGTCTTTGTGTAGCCATCTGAGTATAAATCACTTACTACTTGTCAAATGACCACTTTGTATATCAAGGAGGGAATGTACAGAGCTCTCATCCTCACAGTGTTTGGGTCTCTTATTCATGCAAGCAGGACACTGCTCCAGATGTGTGCACAGCATCTACAGCCACCTTTGCTTTATGTTTTTATCCCCACTCTCACCTAAGAGACGGAATGAGTTCTGCAAGAGTCAAAAAGAAAGCATGCTTTTAAACCTTTCCTACATACTGTCTCATGCAATAGTCAGCTGGAGCAGTCATTTGAGACAGGATAGAACTTGATCTTGGTCTTCATAATGACTTTTTAATATGCTAGAGACAGGCTGCCTTTGTAAAAAAAAGGGCTACAGAGAAACCGCAGCATACATGCAGAGGGTCAGCAGCCTCACTGTTTATGAAAGTGGTGGGACATGACAAGGGGTCTACTTAGTTTTTAATCTCAGATCAAAAAGATGCTCTCTATGTCTCTGTGTACAAAATTCAGGCTTTGTACCAGTTCAGCCTTCCCATCGGGTTGGATCACTTCAGTCTGACAGAAGAGTTCCAGCTCTTCATTTCGTTGTTTCCAGTACAACGTGATTTCTGTATCTGTGCATTCTTCCCACAGCTGAAAAGGTGCACCTGGATAAACTGCCAGCGGAAAATCCGAGTTAGCTCTTGTACAGCATAAAACACGTGCAGAAACATTTTAAGGCACTTTAGTTGAGTAGTAGACGTAAATAAGAACAGATGTTTCTGCCACTCACAGAAGTAGATAAAAATTAGTAAAAATTAATTTAAGAATTAAAAGTAAGTAATTTTTATACAAGACTTTAAAAAGCATTTGCGCTGACTTGGAAGTATTTTAGGACACAGTGAAGAGTTGGAAATTTTCATTGCGAATCCAGTAAAATTGTCTAACCCAGGGTCTGGTGGAAGCTCCTGATGTAGCGTGATGGATGGGTCATGTTTGTCACTATTCTACAGCACAGAATCCAGGCTCTTCACCAGAAATTTGATTCGTAGCTCTATACCAACTCATGTCAGTAGTTGCCCTCTGGCAAACTGTGCCAATGCAACTTCTCACACAGCATTTCTGAGACAATTTACTGCTGTGTAAGAAGTATTCTTACACAGAACGAGATTTTCCCGTGTCGTCTGACATGGCAACACAAGTGACTGCTGTGCTTACAGCACTGGCCATTATCCTAAGTCTTCACAGACCACAAACTTCAGTTTGAGGATTTCCAGACTCGAAGGAGCTTGTGCTTATTACAGAAGTTTTCAGCTACCACATGCAGACCTGGAAATGTTGGATTCAGATTTCTGTTACTTACTGACATCCTTTAAGTATGGAAAATTCTACTGCAAATATGTGAAGGACCAGAAACAAAAAGACTTTAAAACAGCCAGTATTTAAAAGGTTAACTAATAAAATCATAAATATTATATATATTTTCCTTTAGCTTGCAAGAATCACTAGAAAGTGGCTGGAAAGCTGCTTGACAGAAAGAGAATTGACTGACAGTTGGCTAAATATGAGCCAGCAGTGCGCTCAGGGGGTGAAGACGGCCAGTGGCATCCTAGTCTGTGTCAGAAATATCGTAGCCAGCAGGAGAAGGGAAGTGACCCTGGGGTGGATCAGAAGCGGGGTGGTTAGAAGATTGAGAGAGGTTCTTCTTCTCCTCTACTCTGCACTAGTGAGACCACATATGGAGTATTGTGTCCAGTTTGGGCCCCTCAGGTCAAGAAGGACACAAAGCTGCTGGAGGGAGTCCAGCATAAAGCAATGAAGTTGATGAAGGAAGTGGAGCACCTCCCATATGAGGAAAGGCTGAGGGAGCTGGGTCTCTTTAGTTTGGCAAAGAGGGGACTGAGGGGTGAGCTCTTTAATGTCTGTCAATATGTGAGAGGTGAGTGTCAGGATGGTGGAGCCAGGCTCTTCTCAGTGCCATCTAATGATAGAACAAAGGGCAATGGGTGTAAGCTGGAACATGGGAGGTTCCATATAAATATCAGAAGGAACTTCTTCACAGTGAGGGTAATGGAGTTCTGGAACAGGCTGTTGTGGAGTCTCCTTGTCTAGAGATATTTAAAACCTGCCTGGATATGTTCCTATGCAACTTGGTCTATGTGATCCTGCTCTGGCAGGGTGATTGGACTAGATGATCTTTTGAGGTCCCTTCCAATCCATGATGTTCTGTGATTCTGTGATTTTCTCCCTCTACTGAGCACTACTGTTGCCACACCTCAAGTATGGCTTTCAGCCTTGGGCACCTCAACACAAGAAAGACACTGAGGTGCTGGAGTGGGATCAGAAAAGGCAACAACATTGGTGAAGGATCTGGAGAACAGCTGAGGGAGTTGTGCCTGTTTAGTCTGAAAAAAAGGAGGCTAAAGGGAGAGCTCACTGCTGCCTACAACTACCTGAAAGGAGGATGTAGAAAGGTGGGTGTTGGCCTCTTTTTAGCAAGTAATACGTGATAATACAAGAGGAAATGGCCTCACATTGCACCAAGGGAAGTTTAGGCTAGACACAAGAAAAGCTTTATTGAAAGTTTAGTCAGGCGTTGGAACAGGCTGCCCAGGGAGGCTGTTGAATCTCCATTGCTGGATGTGTTCAAAAGATATGTTGCTTAGGAGCACGATTTAGTAGTGGGCTTGGTATAGTTAGGTTAGTGGTTGGATGTTATGGTCTTAAAGATCTTTTTCAACCTAGACAATCCTATGATTCTGTGAACTGGATAAGGAAAATTGTGGTAAAAGCTATTGTGGTACATAGCACGTTGAATGGGCAGTCAACACATGGTCCTACACATCATATGAAAAAGCAAATCCAGCAAAACGGCAATTGGTACCTCCAAGGAAAACCACTGCCAGAAAGCACCAGTTTTACCAGAACCCTCCCTGTCCATCAGCCTGTCAGTTTCAGGATTAGGCTAAGCACATGTTGCCTCTTGCTTATTCAAGCTGCCATGGGACCTTAGGAACACTGAGATGGTTGTGGTGGTGATACAAGGAGAGCTGGAAATATTGCTGGAGAGGGAAGAAATACCCACAGGTTTTAAGGCAGGTATGGGTGGGAACTTACAAAACACAACTAACAGAGAAGACAGAATGATGGCTATCAGCCACTGCTCACACAACAGCCTGTTTAATTTCACTGGTGATGAATTGCTCTTCCTCATTTACAGTACTAGGTTAGATTTTATTGTTCTATACTAGCACCAAGACAAGTTAGCACTACCACGTTTTCCCTGACAACCACTGTGCGACAACCCATATCACAGCTTATTTGGAGAACTGCTAGTAATTTTGGTTACCCACTTTTCAAAATTTGCATCTCCATTTTATTTTGGAAAAAACAGTAACATCAGCAAGAGCACTTTGGAGGAAGGGCTGGATTTCTCGGTAACCTACACAGATACTTTGGTTGAACTTCCTGTTTTGTACCCTTGTATCATGTTGCTTCCCTATACTATGAGCTAGTTCCAGAAAAGCAGCAGATTTTGAAGAATTGAGGGGTCATTTCATTAACCAAATCTGACCTTTGGAGTGAAGCAGTTTTCTATCAATAACAGAGATAGTAGATAACTATAGCACAGAGGCAGATGACTATAAAGACCTATCAGGTTGAGTATTGAGGACTTCTAACCAGGGCACTAACGTATGAAGATCAGAAAGAGCACAATGACTGCAACAACAACAAAAAAACCCCGGTAAAACATAGATGAGAGCTTACTTCTGTGAGATACATCAAAAACATCTGTGGCAGTTTTCTTTCCCAGTGGGTTCTCCACAGTCATGGTTACATTACAGATCCTCTGCTGGCCAATATCCCAAGAACATGAGCATTGCTCAGAGCAACTTACTGTGCACGAGATGATTTTTGAGGAAAACCTATCGAAGAAGGAGGGAGAAGGCGGAAAAGAGAGAAAGACGTTTGAAATATTTGATGCCCAGCTAAACCGCAGTCAAAATTCACACGTCTATCGTTATATATCTAAATGAAGAAGCAATTTCAAGTGAATCTTCTAAACTTCCGTGTTTGAGTCACCACCATAATGTCCTAATGAAAGTGATTGAAGCAGAGATAATGAAGGAATACACAATGACAATCTGCCTTCTGCTGAGATGTTTTGATGGAAGACTGTTACCACGATGAGGCATCTGTCTTGTTTTAATTGCTCCCCATTTTCTGCAGGCCTGGAGAAAGGAGTGCCTCTCCTCTCCATTTAGGTGGCCCGGAGCCAAGGGCCCAGGGTGATATACCACAGCTGTGTAACCTTGGCTCAGACTGCTAACAAAGACCAGTGAGAGAAATTTAAAAAGCAAAAAATCCCAAAGCAGCTGAAATTACAGACGGAAGTAGGATTTGCCAGTAGCTAAAGGAAAGCTAAAGGAAATTGTAAAATCCTAGGGGAAAACAACTAGGGGCTGGTAAGACTTACTGAGGGTTAGCTGGGAATCATCTGTCCAAATAAGTGTTAGTATCAGTGTACCGTGAACAGATGAGTAGCCTACCAGCTGACAAAACCCAAGTTATCTGTATGCCACACAGTAATGACATGACATCTTTAAGTTGTCTATGTCTAACTGAATAGTGTCTTCATACACCTACAAATCCAAACAAATCATCCCCAAAAAAATGCTTAGAGGACAAGTTCTATCTAGCAGAACCTGGTCTAATGGACACCCTACTTTATTATAGGTAGTCAAATTCAGAGCATGTCTGCGTTGCGCTCAAATTTTTTAAATAAGCTGATCAATGAGATAGAAAGAGACAGGCTGCTAATTGTAACAGGGACAGAAACCGTGTCCATGGATTTTCGAGGAAAGAACATTACTCTTCTGTAAAGCACGGGTCAGAGTCAATATAACAGTGAGGAGACTTACTCTTCAGACAAGGTGTATTTTGGTGAATGACGTCCATAAAGATAGGTGTCTCCTCCTTGGCTCCAAGTACACGTTACCATTCTCATGTCTTGAGTTTGGCAAGAAAAATCTTTAGGTGTATCAGGTGGTTCTTGTCAGAGGGAGTAACCAAAAAAAATACCAGTCAAAACCATGCATGGCTGTCAAGACACAAATCATCAATCTTTTTACTGTATCAACAAACTGTAAATACTGGATACACGCAAACTCTGTTTTACTACTGTTATTTCAATTATCCAAACACCGCTCTGCAATGAGGGTAATGCCCATGGTGGCAACATCTCCCCCCACTCTTGAGCCACTCCATACATCATGAAGTGCTCTCCAAGTCATGCAACAATACACTGGAAAAGTTCAACGCAGGTTGTGAAAGGAATGTCCTTAACACTTCTGTCTCCGATGTCCCCTATTCTCTGGAAATGACAATTACCCTCTACATTCAGGGCTGGTTTTTCTGGATCCATTTAGCTGTCTGTACATTTTGTGTCTGCACATTTGTGTGTTCTGATGTAAGGCACTTTGTAATATGTTAGTGTGAATCTTGTCACTCTCGAAAAGGTAATGAAGCCGCAATTTTACTTTGCTAAATCACTTGCTAGTTCTCAACCAGGTTAGTCTTTCAGCGCTGCCAAAATGCAATCCTTTGATTGCATTTAAACTGTTAAATAAAACTGTTAAATGTGTTTTTCCATGGCAATATCATGAACTAATTGCAATTCAAACGCTCTGTATGTTGTTATTTTTTGTTATAATCTTACATTCATTCATTTAATCTGTATTGTTTTCCATCTGTAAAAAGTGCTACCGGCCTTAGAAAGCGGACATGTGCTGAGTCTTTACCACATGCACACAGACAGTGAAGCTGGGTGGGTGTATTCAAAAATCAGTCACCATTCCTAGCATCAATTAATTAATGTGACACTATTCTTCAATGCTTTCTACATCAGCAGATCTGAAGTCAGACACTAAACAGAGATCAGCTGGACATGGCAGGGCAATGATAACTTGCAGAAAGCCTTTTGTTTTCCACCCCTTTCCCCCACAGCCGTTCTTGACCCGGTAAAACCAGGAAAATTGAACTGTAATAAAGCGCTGACTTACTACCCACAAAGACAACTGCGTAACTGTAGCACTCAGATTCATTGCAAGACTCTTGACAGTAGACACTGATGTGAGGCACTCTCTGATGTGTCACATTTTTCACTGTGAGGAGTCCGACTTGGCTGTTTGTGTGACTGGAAACGTGAACAGACGCATCTAGAAAGAATTCTTTAATGGTTTGACCTCTCCTTCCAACGCAACAGAAAGTCACATCAGAGCCTTCCTCTATAACTTTTTCATTTGGAAATATCTGTGGTCCATTTTCATTTGAAGTGTCCAGGCCTGCAAAGCAATACATAACAAACCATTTCAGAACTCGCTCGTGGCAGCTGCCTTCAGAGAGGACACGTAACTCGGCACAGGAATCTACTAATGTTATGTCGTCCATTCATGAACTTTTACTTATGTTCTTCCCCATACAGAGATCCATTTCAAATGTAATCACACCTTTATTTCTCTTAAACCCACAACATATAATGTAGTCCTCCAAGAGACTAAATCCATCTCACTGCATTTCACTTAGGGGAAACAAGGAGTCTGTGTTCAAGAACTACTTTTGCAGATGAACGCTACTTCCCTCACTAATGAGCAGGATGATGCTTACAGCTAAAATACTTAATCAGGAAGGTGATGAGCAAGGGCATGGAAAAACATCATGTTCTAAAGCTCACGAAGATCTCGGCTAGGAGCAATTGACGTTGAATGAACCAGATCAGTAAAGGGAAACTCAGTTTGGAATGAGGCTCCAGTGATTTTCAATCCTGGATTTCTTGCTGAATGCAGAAATTAGTAGAGTTTAAATGACTCACAGGTTTTTGCGCATGTTGGAGATAAAGTCTACTCTCAAGAATCTGATCTAAAACTCTGATGAATTCTGGAGTCCCTATCTTTCAGAAAGGTTTAAATCAGGTCTGAAATGCAGGACCTGGTTGTGAAAAATAGCATTTTTATCCTTACCCAGTATCAATTTAAAGCTAAAATCTCCAGAACTAGGGCTAGTGAGGAAAAATACGAGTGTGCCATCCTATTTCCTGTTATACAAGGTAAGCAAGATGGGCGATTTATGTGTCACACTGCAAGTATGTGATCACTGCCTGTGATGCTTCAACTACCCGTAATGTCTCCTACAGCTAAAAGCCCTTGCTACTCTTGCAAACAAGAGTAGTAGTTTCTAAGGCAGTTACATTTTCTGTTGAAACCAAATTCTTTGGTAACCAAACTGTTCTAGTCTTACAAGAGTAGAACAAAACCTTACAAGACATTGTAACTGGAAAAAAATTTCAGTGATATTAACTACATTATTGGTTTACTCCCTCTTCACTCTCATATAATTCGCTAAACTTCACTTAGAGTGAGATAAAGAGCTGACTTGTTCCTTCTTCTGTGCTTTTTCAATACTAATTAAGGCTACGAATCCCAGACAAAGGCAACACATGCACCAGACGATGCAGCAGCAGCTATGTGCTTTCCCCCCTTACCACAGTCTGGGCCAGGATTGTGCTTAACCTTGTGATAGGCTACGCTAGAGCCTATCAAAAGTACCATACCACTCTATGTACTGCATCACTTTAATGTGAGAAAGAAAAGCTCCAAGCATGTTGGTCTACAATCTTAGGGACACCCTCCACAAATTGAAACAATGGCTGAATCATTCCTGGTTTTGCCAGGGGAAAAAATTCAATAAAATGAGATGGGCGGTGCTTTAATCTTCGAGACGAAGGAATTCAAAATGGATTCTCAGTTAGGTGCCATCTGCGCTGCACTGGACTTTGCAATTACAATCACCAGTGAATTACAGTCTAGAGTTGTACTAGAAACAAAAAACACACCAGTTTTTTTCAGAAAGTCCGAATTCTTGCTTACCTGAGGCAGTCTCCCACAGGCTCCACTGACTCCAGACTTCTGATGCTTCTGCTTTGCTGCGGATTCTCACTGAGTGTGACATACACTCCAAAGGTAAGTCTGAATCCCAAGCCCAGAGAAGCGGCTTTCCTGATTTACCAAGTGTGACATTATGAAACTCCTACAAACGAAGGTCAGTAAAGCAAAAAGTAGTGAAAACAGAGTGATGCATAGATGCTCTAAGAAAGAGCTCCTCACAGGAGGAGAACACTGCTCAAGATCAGTCTTAGAAATTCCACTTGCAGCACATGACCTCACTCCAAGGAAGCAGTAGGTTAAATGCTTACAAATTTGTGTGTGTTCCAGCAGCCCTACTTGATTCTGACATTGCAGTTGTGACTCAGCACTGCTTCTGAAGAAATGGATTCACTCTCAGAGATTTTTCAGTGGGTTGTTTATGCCTGCTGTTACATGAGTTATTACAGCAAGCACAGATTCTGCTGCCCGAAAGTGCACCTCCTCTAATGCTCTGGATTACATCTCCCTGGCTCTGAGTTACTGCAGAAACCTGCACTGGCCAGTTAAGGTTTATGCAAGGGCCATCTCGTTGTTGTTCTGACACGCAGCATCCAAAGACAGTACTACCACCATCAGTGACAGAGCAGGAAAATATCTGCTAATTTCTCCAAAACAACTGATAATTGTTTTGTGAAAGAAACATGCAAAAAACATGAAAAAATACACCTAAAACTGTAGAGTTCTGTGAAAGTAACCAAATAATGACAGCCTACAAGGTAGGCAGAGCTCAAAAATCACGAGTGCTAAGTATTCTTCACTTGGAAAACAGTTTTTATATTGGATTACATGAACGCAGACAAATAGCCAAAAACCATTTACGTTTTCCAGCTGACCTGCGATCTGAGAGAAGTTATGCTACAAATTTACCTCAGCATGTCACTACCAAAGCCCACCTGGGCTCTCAGTGAGTTGCGCCAACATGGCACAGCAACTCACACTAACAAAGGTGCCATGTAGTCACACTCAGACAGACAGATGCAAAGGTACCCAAGGTGTGAATCTCCCCAGCATGACAGCTCATAAGAAGCAGCCAAAAAATGGCTCAAACGATTCTATTAATCACCTGCAATTACGGTTATGCTTTAGAACAGCACATGCATTTCAGTACTTCTTAAATCAACCACCCCAGATTCTCAGCGTATAAATCCATGCTACTCATACGAGACGTACCAGAGCCGCAGCCCACACTGACAGCCAGAGAGTTGCTTTCCGATACTGCTTTCCTTCAGCAACATCTGCTCTTTTATAACATCACCACTATGAGAAACTTTCTGCAGCCTGTTTGTGATTTAATTTCTCAGTTGTAGCACGAGGGAATGCAGTCACACAGACGGTCTTTGCTTTGGTAGGCGCAGGCGCCCAGAGTTGAGAAAATCATTTTTCAGATAAAAATAAGCAAACACATTCCTGTGTGGTAGTGACATCCAGAATGCCCTGTTTATTTTCCTACTCATGCTCACTATGAGTAACAGAACAGAGTACACCCTTGGGCTCAAGATCTCTTTTTTCTTCCAGGAAATTAAGAAAAGTTTATTGGAAGAACAGAGGAAAAACTGCCAATTAATTATTATTATTTATATGGCCCTTACCACAGTGGTCAAAATCTTCTGAACTGCACAGAGATCATTTCCAGTGGAGATGTAGTTCTCCAAACTCAGAAATGAAATACTCCCAACCCGGCTGATCAGAGTAAGCTGTGATTCTTAACAGTGCCCATCTGATTTTATTGATTTATGGTTTCAGAAAAATGAGCCCTTCTCTGCCTTCTAACGAATAGCAGCTTTAAAGGCATGAGAGCATTCCTGCTCAGTCTTAACGTGTGCATTTCACATCCTTCCACAGTTCAACCAGCAAAAGACTCCGAATAGTTTTACAATATCCCTGTTTTAAAACACCCATTTAAATCCCAAAAGATTTCACAAGAACCGAAGGAGACGACTTGTCCTTGGAGACAGAAGTTCTCACACTGAAGTCATGAGCTGAGGGAGATGCTCGCAGCAGGCTTAAGCCTGTGACCTGAATGATCTCCACCTTTTCAGAAAATGAGCAGGATAGTGACCATGCAAATGAGAGACATCAGACATCAGCTTCCTCTTCCTTAACAGGAAGAGGTCCATAACATGAGAATAGCTGCAGAAACATGAGTCATGCTCAGTTCTCCCACACCAAAGGACAGCAATTGTGTTTTACAAAAGGCTGCTTTTAGGAGCCATGGAGGGGATGTTTCTAGGAGGCCACCTGAGAGCCTGCTCCTTGAAAGGGAAACAGGTCTTCAAAATCAGACCTCCTAAGTCTGCCCACCACAAACCCCCAATAAGGGTAGGAAAGGCATGTTGACAATCTGCACAGAAGGAAGTGACTTCTTAACCCGAGCCAACGTTACATTTGCAGAAAAACTAGGCATAGCATTAAATCAGGCCTGGCACATTGTGAAATACCAAGGAATTCGTGGTAAATACCGTATTATAGATACAAATATTTTTGTTTGGTTTCCTTTATACTGGAAATAGGTAATACACCCTTTTTAAAAACACACTTACTGTCCACGCAGTGGTAGTTGGACCCTCTCGGCAGACTTGGATTTCAAAAGACATTGCCAGCTCAGCATCATGTGCTGGCTTGCCAACATCCCACTCCACCAGCAGGCGCTGAAGAGCCAAATCCTTTGAAATTTTAAGGTATGTTACTGGAAACACAACAGATCCTGCGAGCACAATAAGGACACAAAGCCATTAATGCTTAGCTAAGTTACAAAGCGCATCTCAAAAAAACAATGGATAGACCTAAAATAGGTTTTACGCTAGACAGTTCGGTATCATAGAATCATAGAATCATTAGGGATTGGAAGGGACCTCGAAAGATTATCTAGCCCAATCTGAATGAAGGAAAAAAATGATCTGTTTATATCAGAACCAAAGATAATCTTCCATCTTAAGGCATGAGCAGCCCAGAAAGAGGTTCCTGAATCTACTTAATAGCCTACAGCCATGGCACTGGGTATGATGATTACTTTCCTTATGCCCTCGATGTACCAGCTATGCAATTATTGATCCGTCCCTTGACAGCCCTGTGAAGAGGAATGTATTAACAGGGACTGAATCCCAAGAAATCCTAATGCCCAGCACGCCTTCTTATCATTAGGGCAGAAAATCTAAGCTCCGTTTTGCAATATGACCTATGTAACATTAAATTAATTTATGAAAGCCAAGTATTTGAACAGTACAGGTTAAGGGTTTCCCTTCTCTAGCAAGCTCAGGTCATGGTCTAGTATTAGCTACATTCCCGGATGCTACACACAGAGCTTAGATATTTCAGCCAAGGCTTTGGATTCTTCTACTGAAATTTAAAATGAGAGCTCTATCCTTTTGTGGGTCTGGAGTTAATTCCCAGAATACAATCAAGTTTAAAAGTCAGACTGTAGACTTTTTGGTTTCAGAAGAGGAAAGGTCCTTTAGTATGACTACCCTGCTGCAAGTTGCAGAAAAATTATGAGTGGTCTCTGGTTTTAGATGTTTGCTGTTACCTCTCCTGAACCCCCAATTTCTATAAGAGGTTAAAAACGGTGCTCACTGATCTGTATCTTCTCTTCCAGAAAAACAAACAACCTTAACACCATCTGGTTGCTGGGAACTGAAATGGCAGTTACTTGGTTTGCCACAGATGCATTCCAAGATGCTTCTGCTTGTTGCAAATTACAGGATCAGAACTCTTATCATCACCAAACACAGGACAAAAAATTAATCAAAGAAGTAAATGTATTTTTTAATAAAACAGAAATTATTCTGGGACTTTCTTCACCGCTACAACCACAGTCCTCAAGGACATGCTGGATGGAGAGATGAAAGTAGCTTATTCTCACAAACTGACACCTCCTTAATGTGCTGCTTCACCAATTACCCCAACGATCACCTAAGACCTTTACAGCATATTACTGGCAGAACTGCAAGCATTGTGGAATTTTAGCCTGAGACTCTACATTTTAATAGACGCTTCTGACAGCAATCAGACATCCAAATAATTTTTAAATTTATCCTATGGAGTCTACATTGCATTTACTTATGTACAGTAATTTCCCTATGCATGGATCTTTAGGAAATTAAAAGCTCAGGAGAGGCAGCATTTATAACAATACTTGATCAATCAAAGGAAGCATATTGATTAACAATGAGAATTCAGATACTGATATTGTTTACATGAGTCAAGCCTCTAATTAAAAAAAACATGGAGGGAAGTGTACCAACTCATACATGACTGCTGAAATGATCCTCTCTCTGTCAGCAGATAATCTACAAACTCTGCAAGCATACTTTCAGCCCATTCCATCTTGAAGGGTTCTGGAAGTCAAAGTGAAACAAAACTCATGCTTTTGATCTAGAGGAAACTACTAGTACAGACTTCTTTAGACATGCTTGGAGAAATCAAGACTCCATTGTGTGATCACGATTCTCAGAAACAGGGCTCTGGTATCCTAAAAAAAAATTTCAAGGAAGAAGTATGCACACACACATACACTTTGCTTCTGTCAGTTCTCAATGCAGCCTTCATATACAATCACTGAGTGAACATGCATGAATTACATGAAAGAAGAATTTGACAGTATTACTGTTTTCTTTAAGGTAAATGCAAAATTGCTTCTTGTGCAGTAGTAAAATTTATGGTTTTGCTGTGATTATGACACGGTCCTTAAAAAAAACATACCTGATGCTTGATAGCTGATTTTGAAAAATAATAGCCGTCAGTGTTATACTACTACACAAAACCCCAGCACTTATAGGAACTAGTAGATACCTGGAACTGAATAACCAAAGTGGAAGGCTGGGGATAAATTTCACTTGCCTAAGTGAAATTTGGGTTTTTCTGGAAACCAACAGTATTGTTGGCTTCACTGCCAAGGACTGACCAAGCAAGGAGCCTAATAAACATAGCAACAAAGTAAGCCATAAAATTAACTATGAAAGCGGAGTGTCTTCTGTTATTTTGTGAAGGTAAGGTAACGCATTTAATCTTCCCATGTTCTACAGACTTGCGCCATCGTAAGTACAAAGGCTGTTAAAAATCCAACTTAAGCTAATAAATTGAATGTAAAGTCATTACTCTACAGTTTCTAAACTTAAATGCTCTTTTTTTGGTCAACATCACCTGTATACTTGTCACCCTTTTACCTGAAGCACTTGAAGGAATCCAATTTCAAACATACAGATAGGTGCCTGATCTAAAGCGCTGGCCTTTGCCATTCTTGTGCTTTCCTCTACAGTGCTGAAACAACTCTGACAGACAGATGGGCACAGTACAAATAAACTTGTAGGAAAGAAAAACTCACAAAGTAAGACTTCCAGGGAAAGGAAACAAATCTAGTCGGCAGAAGTCACTTCCCTTTTCAAAGGTGCACCAGTAAAAGAAACCCTTGCATGTCTTTGGAATTTCTTTATCCTGTTTTATAGCCCTTCTCTAGGCAATTCTAATTGCAAGCATCATTACTGTGCCTATTGCATTGATGATGAGCTTTCCTCTCTTTTCCACCTCTGTCTCTTTATATTCAAACTAAAATCTCATCCCTTTCCTATCCACAGAGAATATTTTCACATGCCACATTTAATTAACTTGCAAAAACACCAAAGGCCTCATTAGTTACTGTTTTTTCTCCATCTGCACAAGTGTACCTTCACTATCTCCTTTTAGTTAGAAGTCCTTTCAGACCTCACACAACTTCGTTTTCCTCAGAGTCTGGCATAAGTCTAGATCAGTTCAAACAAACGGAAGAAACAACAAACTTAAGAATATATTTAAGAGTTGGAAGACCAGTAAAGTCCGTGAGACATAAAGACATGAAGAAATATTTCTAACATTCATGGGATTGTTCAGTTCAGAGAAGAGAAGACTGCAGGGGACCTTTTTTGGCCTTTCAGTACTTAATGGAGCCACAGGAAAGCTGGAGTCTGTCTTTTAGCAGGGTGTGTTGTGACAAGACTGAAAGGGGTTATATTTAGATGAGATGTAAGGAAGAGATTTTTTACAGCGAGTGGTGAAAGACTAGCATAAGTTACCCAGAGAGGTAGTAGTTTCTCCATCCCTGGGAAGATTCCAGATCAGGTTGGACAGGGCACTGGGCAACTCAATCTGGTTGAAGATGTCTCTTCTTACTGCAGGGGATTTGCATTATATGACCTTTGAAGGTCCCTTCCAACCCAAAACATTCTGTGATTCACAGTTACAATCTTCCCCTTCTAGCGAAGTTAAATAATGAAGACAATTGAAGACTTGTTTTAACTTGAATGCTTACTTGAGACTATGTGAATAACTTTATGATTAACAACAAAGACTAATTTTGTTCCTGAAGAACTGCATGCAAGAACAAGTGGCCAAGTTACTGTAATGCAGCAACTGTTTGGACTTGCCTGCATTACAAAATTTTCCCAGTCTAGGGACATTGGTAATAGTCTCAAACTGAGGAACTGGCATAATGAATGGAGTGGGAACACATGAATTTCTTGATTTAAAGGAAGCAAATAAGGCTGAACCAGATCAATTGCGCTATGTATGATAATAAGTACATTTATGAAAAAACCCCAAACCTCTCCCTCTTTCAATTTAATTAAGACAACACAATTTCTATAATGCAACAATAGTCTGCTAAATTCTGCCTTCTTAATGGCAGTCACAGAAAAGCCAATTAAAAATACTAATTCTTTGTTTTTTCTTCTAACGGAGTCATGCCCAGAGACTGAAAGCGTGCAAGCAGTACTTTAACCTTAAGGCACACAGCCTTTAGAAAGTTATCCTTACATACAAATTCGAGCTCTCAGAATAGTCGTATTTCTTTTTTGTTTGTATTGAATACACTGGCAAAATGTAAGAAATAAAAATCTCATTTTGGAACCCCATGGCACAATCAGAAAAGAGCAAACAGAAGTGCTAAAGTTTGCACAGACAGGGCAAACAAAACCGAGAAAGTGAAGGGAAGAGATAGAAAAGCATGAAAGGTGTTAAAGAGGAAGTAAATTAGTTTAAGATTACAAGAGTAGAGATCAAAAATACACAGAGGGGGACTGATAAGTAAAAATCAGTCACTCTGACTTCAAACCAATACAAATTACTGATTCAACAGGCAGTTTTGCAGATGGGGTTCAAAACGTGATTAAGCAAGTTGCTTCACCGTCTTACTAAAAGGAATGGTCTGATTAAGCACAAAAGACATTACTTAACCACAGGAGCCTTTCAAATGAGCAAGTCCAAATCCTGAGCTGTTGCAGATTGCTTCTAAAATACAGGCAAATCTTCAGACATTTACCTTGCTGTGAGTATGTAGGGTAGCAGGTCCTCAGAAGGAGCAGTACTGCCAGAACCGTGAAGTGATTCATCATTCAACCATCTTTATCTGCACAAGACTTACCAGAAAAGAAGACGTTACTATTTATTTGTTTCTAGTATGAGAAATGCATGCCAGACAATAGTCCAGCTGATAGTACTGTCTTTAAGAATTATCCAACCACACACAGACTCCAGGCATTTTTGGAGAAATTCAGTAAGAATAGAGGGAGAAAGATGAACAATTAAAAAACCCCTTATCTTTAGGACCTGGTTACAGCACAGGAAAAAATAAAACCCAGCCAAAATGTTTAATTTAATCTTAGCAAATAAAACACACAGCATCATTAAAGCTTTGTCTCCTCTTATTTCTAAGCAATATTAAAATAAAAATTTGTCTGGATATATTTTGGCTTTGCTCTTGCTTAAGTAACAAGGTATTGCCCTTTGCCAGCCAAAATACCATATGAAGGGCTTTAGACAGACTGGAGTGGAAATACACATATCAAAGCCTTAGCAAGTTCAGTTCCTAGGAGGATTGTGATCTCAAGCACCACACAGCTCTATTCAGCATTTCTTTCACAGCTGCTACACTCACAGTGTGACAGGATGAAGTTCCATTTGACTTGCATGGCTCAGTCCTCAGAGGGACTGACAGTATGTCAGATCTCATGAATCACCTGCAAACTCCCAACCAAGAGGGGAAAGGTAAGCGTTCAGTAGCAGTGAGGTTAAAAGCACTTGGGCACAGAGGGTACAGGAGTGCAAACAATAGGAACAGGACTACAGATACAGCTATTTCTAGCTTTGTATTTCCACTTTTCAAACGTCTGGAGCTGTGTGGAATACTGATAAGGACAGTCTTCTGCCACTCCTTCCGTAACTGAAGTTGAAACTGCTTAGCAGGACAGAAAGATGACCTTCTGTCCCCACTAAAGCCAAGGACAGAACGTTTATTGATTTCAAACTGACAGGAATCAAGTCAAGAATTTCCTCCTAGCAGAAAACCTGCAATTTAATACCTCAGAGTTACAGACACTTATAGTTAATGATCCTTCCTTAGATTCTGTTATTAAGAAGCTCTGAATTTCTCCAAAGGATTAAAAGATGTCGAATTTTACTTTTATTTTTCACTTTTCTAAAGGTCATGCGGAAAATGCAGAAGAGTCCTGCATGCAGAATCACAGAATCACAGAATCATCATGGCTGGAAACGACCTCCAGGGTCATTGAGCTACAACCCAGGGCTCACTGCTTTCACGTACGCTTGCTCAGTGTGCCCAAGCTTGTTCTTTGTGAGCACAAGTGAAGGCCCCCATACTTACCCCAAGGTGAGTGCTGTCTTGCCTAATGTATGGGCTCCTGCATTCTTTCGTGCCGTTACAGAAATATTCTTGAAAGCATTTGGGCAACACTGACATCAGCAAGAGTTAAGAATATGTCATTTTCTGAGAACCTAGACCTAATTCACCCACAACTATCAAGCCATTTGAACAGCTCACTTAAGAAATCCTGTTTCTTTACAGGTTTTCTAAATTCAGACTTTTTAATGATGACAAAATTCAATATATAGAAGGAAAACTAATTATCCATATTTTGCCTGGAATAAACCTAATAGGTCTGTGCTTTAGACCAGTGAGTGGCAAGTAAATGCTACTAAGAAGTATCCAAGGCAGATTACGTTAAAAATTCTTGTAACATTTTGGTAGAATGTTGTTCTTTTGAATCCTTTTTAATCCAAATCTTGCATGTCCTTTTTCAGGGGAAAAAACCCCAACCAAAACCCCAAAGAAACCTGCCTTTAATGTGAACTTTCTGCTCTTAGAGCAATTTAAGAAAAGGGTGGTCAGTTTGATTCTGACTTAATTATGTTGGCATGATGAAAACCTAGCCCCACAGGACTCCTGATTTTTTATACATCTTTGAGGTTAGACATGAAGCTACTTGCCCTACTAGCTATCTTAAATATAATGTGAAAGTATTATGGAAGACATGACATATTAGACGACTTGTGTAACTTACTTGGTATTTGGAAAACAGATGCAAACTCCTTTCTGTTCCTAACAGGTGTTCTCAACTAGTCTTCTGGTACATCTATCTATCTATCTATCTATCTATCTATCTATCTATCTATCTATCTATCTGTCTGTCTAATTAAACTCTCTCTCCACTGTCAATTCACTTTCATCAATGCAAAGTACAATTGCAGAGCATTGCTAAAGGTCAGCGTGACATAATGAAAGACCATCAGAAAATAAACACATTTTAGACTGCCACAATGTTTTTCACTACACAGTTTAATACTGTATAATGAATTGTGATAAAATCTATCACAAATGTATGAAACAGGTTTTCTTGGGAAAGTTCCATAACTCTTTAACAGATAAAAGAAGTAAATTTCAATAAATTGAACACTATTAAATACAAAAGACATACAATCCTTAATAAGACAGTAGTATTCTGACTTAAATAATCTTTATGCTGAAACTTCTGCTTATGACTAACAAATCACATACATAAATTGCTTCCAACAATCCACTTACTCTTTATTATCAATAATGAAGTATTTCTATAAAATCGTAATTTTAAAATCTATGTCTTTGCTACAAAGTTTAAAAGATACACAGAACAGCTTCACAAAATACATTATCAATTTCTTTTACAGAAAAACCTCATGACAGTAACAGATTAATGACGTCTTTGCCAAAAGTAAAAATAATTTAACAATAAAGGGGAAAAAGGCAGGAAGCCACAGAAGGTTATTAGTTATCTAAACAATTCACCACTCTGAAAGAAACGAAGCACTACCTCTGAGAAACACTAAGCCGCTATCTAATGCCACGAGAAAAGTGGCAGTTGTTTTGGTGAATACCTTGGTTCACACTTGCCAGTTTGAAAACGTATGAATAACACACTGGTCTGCCACAGGTCTTCATCTGAGAATGATGAAGAATGTTTTTAAGCCTAAAAGAAGTAACGTTTTGTCATCATGCTCCAAATAGAAACGCCTGTGTATTTGTTTCCATGAACTGAAGGTAAGAAAGAGAAGCTTTTGTGCCAATGACTTTGAGTATGGACTGTAGACATGCAATCTGAAAACATCCTCCCTTCTGGTTACATTTACCATGACGACAGTTTTGCAATGTCATTTCTCTAGTCTACACAAAACACAGAATCACAGGGCACTTGTTCAGCTGGGTTTTGAAGAAATCCCAGGACGGAGGTGCCACAGCTTCTTTGGGCAACTTGTTCCAGTGCTTAGCCACCGTTGCTGTGAGGTCTTTTTAATGTATTCATATAAGGACGATAGCTTCTTTTATTCTTTTTATATTAATGTATTTGTTTTTATTATTTTTTTTTTTTTGTCCTTATATATTTCTTGCTAAAATTTCACCCATTTCTTCTTGGTTTTTTGCTGTACATCTCTGCAAAAGACTTAGCTCTAACTTCTCAGTAACTTCCCACTAGTTAGGCAAGGACTGAAATTAAAGCTGGCCATACCTTTCTCTTCTCAAGGCTAAGAAAACCCAGTTCCTTCAGTGTTTCCTACACGTGGTCCAGACTCCAAAACCTCCTGGTGTCTCTCTGCTGGACCCAACCCAGTCTATCTGATCTTATTTGTACTGTGAGCCCAAAACTGGACACCATAATCAAGATACTATCTCAACATTGTCAAGTACAAGGAAATAAACATTTCCATAAGTCCTAATTCTTGGCCATTGTTACCAACATTAATTATAGTTCTAATTTCTGTGATGAGTCTGGTTATTGGGATACACTGTGACATGATCTATAAAAAGTGAATAACAATAAGTCATAAACTGACAATTGGCACAAAATAACCTGTCAGACCTATAGAAGTTAGCTGAGCAAGAAACTTTTCATTTTACCCTATATTCTTCCCCATTCTAAAAATTTAACATCTGTGGGAGAAATAAAGCAGATTTGGTTTAGGTTAGGTTAACCTAAACCACGGATAGATGTCTTTAACTCACTACATTGTAGTCTACTTCTAAATCTTCTGTTGAAAGACTGTAACCTGGAGTGTGGCATAACATATAAATACGTTCAGGACTAGGTTGCAGTTAGTCAGTATTGATGGACACATCAAATGGAACAGAACCGCTTTGGACACCCAGCAGCAACTGCGGTCATATTCAGGAGCAACAAGTATTGTTCAGACACCTGACAATTACAGAGTAATCTCTCAAGAAGTGGAAACAGCACGGGAATGAATTACCTTGGGAAGAGATGAAATCTCCTTCAGTAGGTAGCTGGTGAATAGTCTAAATAAATACCTTCAGGTAAACTGTTTCTCCTTCAGAGCAAATGGACAACTTAGATCATCCCTGAGGTCCTCTCTAGGCCAAGACTTTTGTGATGCCATGGGTGAAATAAAAAAAAAGTAATTCTTATTATTAATCTGTTAAACATGTCTAAGATAAACTTTTCCTCAAAGCTACTAGAGTACCAAAATTCAACTGAAACCTCTTTCAAGATCTTCTAGTCATAGCTGACCAAAGACTCAGTCAATCTGTTTTCTGTTAATCTTCCTAATGCCACATACTTCAAATCATACTTCATACTGCTTTCCTCTCTGTGCCCTTTGCTTTGCTTATTTAAAACAGCTGTCAGGCACAATCCACATCCTCAAATGAACTGGAGCCTGTATGCAGGCTGGGAAAATAAATGTTTCCAGCTTCTAGGATCCAGAAAACATCATCCATTTAAAGGAGAATTCTAGGTAGAGACACCAAATCATAAGCACAATTAATAGAGCAAATTGTCCTAAACTAGATATGGAAGGGCACTGTCAACAAGGCAAATGCAGTAACAATTCTGTTTTGCAATTATATGTAATTTTTTATTCTAGATTCATATTTCCTCTACTTCACAAACAAACATACTGAGGACAGGAATCACAATTCAAGTTCACACCACACAGCACAAGTCTGTTAACATAATTGATGTTTAGTTCCAAAAGCTACTGAAAACCTTCCATAGGCACCAAAGAGAAAGAGGTACCTCTAGATAGTCAGGGCATAGACAGGCTATTTCATCCTCCAGACATTTTCTCTTTAAATCAACTGAGCAGTAGGTAAGTACTAAAGCAAGACAGAATACCGTAAGTCATTGATTTGTGTGAAGGCTCTGCACTGAAGCACACCTCTGCTCTCTTGATTCCTGCAAATCCCAGCATATCCCTTGCAAACTCAACAGTGCAGAGCTGACGTCCAACAGATGCAGCTTTACTTGAATCAGAAAGCACTCTCAAGCCATCAGAAAACACTTAGTTTTGGTAAAGTATCATCTGCCAAAGTATCCGACAACTATAGATCCCTCTTCAAAATAAACAACACACTGTTTATGGAAAATTCCATTTGCAACCATTCCAACAAGATTAATGGCTGAGATACCAAATTCTGAAGTGAATGAACCCTGCCTATAGCCCTTGTACCCAGACTTTTTTCTCCCAAGCAATTTTAAAGGCTGTTTCAATTACACTTAGCACACAAAACACATCTGTGCACAGGCCATTGAAAGCTTCTGGTAAGCCTTAGTAATCTAATGGGCAAGCAAAAAGTTTTCAAATCTGCATACAGAATTAGGAAGTCTTGATAATTGAAGTCTGATAGGCTTGTAATCATTTGCTGAATTCATGATAGATTGCTTTATGTCCTGGTTTTTTGATAAATAGAAAGCTCTTTGATGCATGCTGTTCATTTTCAAAACAGCCTTGCCAAAACAGGCAAAGCATTATGTGGTCCACAATCCCATGAAAGTTGGAATCCAAACAAAAAAACAATTAGTGAAAAAATGGGTTCTAAAATCATAAAGCACTCATCAAATGGTGTAAAACTACTACTCCCATCCCATCAGAGAGAAAATGCAAACAATTGCAGAGAAAGAATTAGACAATGTGGTGACATGACTCACAGCAACAGGAAGAATAATTTTACCATGTTCTTCAGGCATGATCTACTTTAAACATTGTTTGGATCTGGTTTACTCTGTCAGAGAAGGGGCTTGTCCTGGCACACAATATTTAGGTAACAAGAGAGATAAAAAGATTATGCCAAAAAGATAGTCAAATTCCAATGAATGCAAGAATCACACTGGAATTTTTGAGGTTTTCTCATTTACTCTAATAGTTTTGAGACTAAACAAAATTTCAGCAGCTTAAAGGAAGCAAGAATAACACCTTTTCTCTGTATGATTCTGAATGTAAAGGTCTGAGTTTGCATTTCCAGGTTAAAACTTTCTTGAAGTAGCAGAAGCAAGACCTGGTGAAACCAAATGCAATCACCTGCCAGGAGTAGCATCCTCATCCCGTGGTGCATCTCACCTCTGTCATTTTTAATCAGGTCATACCAGCAGCTTTTACGCGTTAGTGAAGCAGTGATAGCTTGAAAGCAGAGAAGGTTAAGGGGTGTAGGGATCACAAAACGTGTTTAATTCAGCGGGCTGTGAGCGGGTACCCCGCGGGGTTCGAGCGGGGAGCGGCGCGACTCACCTGCGGCAGGGAGCAGCACTCAGGGATCCTGCAGGAACGCGGGGACTGTCCCGGACGGCGGGCAGCGGGAAGCTCCGGGCAGTGCCGGGAACAGCCCGGTCCGGCCCTCCCAGAGGCCGGGCGGCACCGCCCCCGCCTCGGCGAAGCCGGCAGAGCCGAGTCTCGGAAGTTTCCAACCTCCCGCGTCCGGAGGCACCGGCCCGTTCCCTTGGCTGCGGTCCCAACGGCAGGGTGGGGACCGGCCCTCTCTCGCCGAGAGGACCCGGTGCCTGGCGGTACAGAACCCGTCTGCAGGGACGGGGCTCAGAGCCGACCAGCTGAACCCTGGGGTGGGCAGGCGGTGGGACGACTGGCAGGGTGAGCATCGAAGGGAGCAGGGGACGGCCAGCAGGCTCAGGCTTCCCCGATGCTCCCAGTCCCAAGCTGGTCACAAAACCTTCCGTGGGAGTGATGTCTCCAAGCTGCCGGTTTGTCAGGTGCTATGGCTGCGGAGTTCCTGTGTCCCTGTGAGCGAAATCCCACTCAGAGGTTCGCATGTTGAGGGAGGTCATAGCTCACAAGTCTTAATATCTGCTCCCAAAATCATCGGACTATGAGGGAGATCAGGAATTCACCCTTTGGCCGTAGGTTGCCATGTAATAAACCTCAGTAAGACATTCAGAGAGGTAGGGTGTGCCACTCACTGCCTGGGTCACTGCTTTCTTTCATCAGATGATGCATCCATGAGAAAGTTCTGTTTAAACTTGTTTCTTTACAGAGTATTACAGATTATTCATGGTGAAGGTGTCTTCAGTTTCTAACACATAAATAAAAAGTCTTCTTTTTCCTAAGCTGCATTTGTAGGTTCAAATGTATCATACCTATTGAGACACTGCTTTTTGCGCTCTCCTTTGGATTGTCTGATATTCTTAAAGCCTTCCTCAGAAGAGTGTGGACTGGTAAGTGTTCTGCCTTTCAGACTCCGTGACTTTTTTGCATTTCTCTTCTTTTTTTATTTTGTAACAGCATGGTGTGGCTGACTTAGAATTTGCTTGTGATGCTCTTCAGCACCTTGATCCTTCTCTTTGGAATTGCTGTCTGGATAGCTGTTCCTTGCCTAATAGTTTGTGCTTCCCTCTGTTGAATAACACCCTGCTTCTTTAGTCAGGTTTTCCACTTTCTCATGATGCTTTTGCTTTCTAGTGAAAGGATAGTTTTGTTGTTTAGAACCTTATTCTGAGCAATTATTTCTTCCAGAGAATTCCTATGTATGTTGTGTGAGTCATGCAAACTGAACTTTTCATAAGAGGGTCACTGATTAGTCATTTTTCTTTGCCTGTCTGGAGGCACAAGAACCAGACATTTTCTATTGAGTCAGAGCTCAGAGTACATTCTTGAAAGTTCACCTAACCACTTAGTTTTGCTGAAAATATAACCTACAGATGTCTAAAAACTGGATGCCAAAATGTTCCCTTATTCTTCCCTTTTATTCCCTGTTATCAGCCCTCTGCTACATGCTAGTTTTACTGTTTGAAAATTACCAAAATTTTCAGATGTCTGGAGTTGTGCTTTCACAAAAGAAAAATGTGCATTTCACTTTAAGAGAACTCTTTGAGTGACCTGTCCTGGGAGGGGTGGGCAAGAGGTGACACTATAAGGGAGGGCTGACAGATCAGCCCAGCCCCTTTTTTTCTGTGGGAGCTTTCCCCCAACACGTGGACACAGGGCTCTATCTTCCCCCTCCAACTTCCAGGTTGGGTTAGGGGTGTGGGATAGGATGTGGTGGGACCTGCAGCCATAGCTCCCTTCCCTGCTGAAGGCAGTGGCTGTCTCCTGAGCCCCTTCTGCCTAGGGAAGACCTGCAGAGAAGCAGGCTTCAACCCAGTCCGGCCTGGCCCTGGCCCCCTGAGTTGGAACAGTGGGTCCTGGTGTTGCCAGAGTTTCTCTGTTGTGCTGATGGAAAGCCCTTGCATCTGGGTGCAGCAAGAACCATCAAGTGCCGATTTCTCAGCATAGAGCAACCCAGAGCTTCATTCAGCAACCCATGGTCAGTTGAAAAGTATTCTCCTTTCCCCTGTAACCAAAGCAGGAGCAGGACAGAGAAAGAGAAAGAGGAAGAGCCAGGAGCGGAATGGAACTCTCTCAGCCGCATTTGCGGCAAGGGCAGGCCCCTGTTGACACAGCCAAGCAGTCATCACCATCTTGTGCTCTCCGCATGGCCAGCTATGCAGACACCACCATTTTTAGCCACTAATTAATCAGCAGGAAGAGAAACTGTTTGTTATTTCTGCCACTGAGAAAGCTGAGGATGCTCAAGTACTGGGGAGAGAAGGCGGCTCAGGAAAGGCATCTGAGAATTCCTTCGTGCTTAGCTGAACTGTCTGTTCTGAATGAAGCAGAAGAACTAAGAATCCTTAAACCTTTGGCAAGAGAAGAGACTGGGTTCTTTTTAAAAGGTGTGTTTCCTGCATTGAGGGATTCAGTTCAGGCTCTGAGGAATCAAGCCTGTCTGATCAGCACTTTGCTGGACAAGCTAAGCTGAAGAATTGAAGATTTTGCCAGTTTGGAACACCCAAGGGTTCATTGTCTGCAGACCATGGCATGCAACTCATGGGAGACCTGACAAGTCTCTCAGAATGTCTCTGCTTGACCAACGTGCTTTATCTGGTCTTTAACGTAAAAACCCAAAGACCAATACAACAGTAATCTCCCTTTGTATTTTTCTCAGAATATGTGATGGCATTGGTGATGGAGTTTCTGGTTTGTGTGCACTAACTTGCTTAACCTTTTTCTTCTTTCTGCATGTAGTAATAGATTTAATAAACCCCTTTCATTTTTCCCCATGCTACCCATCGTCTGGCAAATTCTATCTGAGATCTCATCGAAACCTAGCTGCTTTTCCTTCTGTTTAATTGTGGTCTTGAACCACTTCATCGTGACTGTTGGAAACAGGGGTTGGACTTGATGATCTATTAGGTCCCTTCCAACCCTGGTAATACTATGATACTATGAACCCACCACAGCTAGTAAATTCTTTAATGTCTTTAGAAAGTATAATTAGAAAGGCTTAGTGGAAATTTATCAATTCTGTATTTGAAAGTAGGATTTGAATAACATGCAACAAATAAAACATGGAAGGGAGGGGCTGTACACCTAAAGAGAAAAATGTCAGAGTGAAAACCAAAGGGAATGAATAAATACAGCTTGGTTCTGTCATTGCACTCATTCATTTGTCATAGCTTACCTTTTGAATGCCCCAGACTTAAGAACTCTCTGCTATCTATAAATAATGTTCAAGGTACTAATTAGTACCAAAAACCCCAGCAAGTTATTGAATACTATCTATAAGGAATTTTCATGCCTGGTGAGAAACTGGTTCAAAAAACAAGTTCTCATATTTCTGATGTTTGAAATAGAAAGAACAAAGGTAAATCCATAAAAGAATTAAGACAAATCCATAAAAGAATGAAGGCAAATCCACTAAAGAACTTGGAATTCAATTTATTGATCGTCGTAGTGACTACAGAATTTAAAGTCCCAAGCTAGATGCAAAAGATCTTCCCACTATGACTCACATTCTACGAGTCATAATGATGTACCTTGGAAAGGCCTAGAAGAAGACAACCAATCCGAGATACTGTCACCACAGCTCAACATTTTCCCCACTCCTCCTAGATGCTTAGATGCCTACACACAGGCATCCAAGGCCCAGCTCTGATACGGTACAACTGCGTAATCTCAATCCAGGCTGCTGTGAGAGACCTATGAGAACGTCTGTAGAGATAAGAAAGCTGAAAGTACAGACAGAAGTAGGGACGTTGACATGAAATTGTTGACAATTCAAGAATTTCAGAGGTGGAAGTGTAAGTATGAAAAGGTACATAATGCTAAAGGGAAAAATCACTTGGGGAAGCCTAGTCAAGCTAGCTAGTCTAGTCGGGGACCAGCTGGGGACTGTTGTGTCATGTTGCCACTGTTGATGGAGCTGGTGGAGGATGACAACTTGCTGATGCTGGGAATCCTTTCCAGACAGCCATGGCAAGTGATGATTCCCCTTTTGACTCATGCCTGCCTGCCTCACAAGGAATACTGAGAATCTTTACAGAAGTGGCAAGTATGTGTGTGTATCTAATACTAAATTTTCTCAATTAAGATTTTTGCTCAACAATATCCTTTTAATGTTACATAATCTACAACCAGTGTCTACAAAATCAACCAGTGATGTTGGTACACTAATGTTTTTTACTCATAACGACTTGTGAGTCAGGAAATGCGCTTTTTTATGAGTAATTAGGAAATAATTTTCTGAGTTCACCAGGAAGAAAGCAAGTGATTGGAACAATGCTATCTGCAATAACAGGATCATTTCAAAGGAAAACAAAAAAACATAAAAATATTGCATACAGAATGTACAGAAGAAAATGTCCCTTCTGCTCCTTCAGGAACAAAATCAAATACTTCAATTAGGAGAAGTGGGGTCATTAAAAATTCCTTATTACCAGTGCAGTGGAAGATTTTACTATGTTATTTAAAGTGGAAGTAGAAATATTAGACTGTATTTTAACAGTTTCTGATGCCAGTTAGTTAATGATCATACCCGGGAGTTTATGGACAGTTCACAAGACATGTTGAGTGTCTTATTAACAGCCAAAAAACCAAAAAACTCTGAGGTCCTTTCAGTTGTCAATTTGTATTTAACATAATACGAAAGAGGCCATTTTTAGCCCCAAAGCAGAATGAAACACAGCCACATCCTGATTATCTGAAAATATTGTTTTAAACATCTGCAGACAGAAACTGCAGTTCCAAAGCAGTTATCTCATATGTAAAGCAAAAATATCTGCTTGCTCTTTATACCCAAACTAATAGAGACCAAATCATTCTTTTCTGTTTTGCAGCAGCCTTTGGAAAATTGAAGACTAATATCAGGACCCCTTCAAACTCTCTAGGCTAAACAAACTCAGTTCCTCTTGGCTTAAAGAATGCTCATCGTGATCACCTCTGTTCACATTTCTCTTAAAGACCAGTTTGGAAAGATATGGAGGACACAGCACTCAGGAACTTTACTAACACTATACTTAAGAGATTACACTTCTAATTTTCTCTGTATGTGCTGTTTCCTCAGAAGCAGAACATTGTTTTAGCACCTGTAGTCTTATGTAAGCTGAAGATCATCTTATCTTGCCAACTCTTCTTTTTCCTGCTTGGTCTATTATTCCTGCCTAAAAGCACAAATTTTCTTATTCCTCAGTGTACCTACTGAGACACTGTTTCTCAGATTTGTCAAGATGCTTTTGACGACCCTTTTTCTGATGTGCTTGTGATCCCTCATATTATTGGGAAATCCTAGGTGTCTTCTGTTTTAGCAAACATCGTTCACAGCTAAGAGCCTGGGCACTTCTTTCCAGCTCCCCTCAAGACATTGTTCCTTCTTAACTGCTAACTGCTTTCTGACTGCATGGTGGCAACTTCCAAAACAAAAGTACAGAGAACAATTGTTTTCCATAAACAGTATTCCTTATGCTGTTTTTCCGTATGATGTATTTCCCAGACAGTCACTAACTGCAGAAATATTCTTTCAGAGCAAGAATGCCAATAGCATCCTGGCTTGTATCGGAAATAGCATGGCTGGCAGGAGCTGGGAAGTTATTGTCCCCCTTGCACTTGGCACTGGTGAGGTTAACTGTCAGACTCGATGATCTCAAAGGTCTTTTACCAACCCAAGCTATTCTTTGATTCTTAAATCCAGCAGAGAAAGACCAAGGGGATCAAGCAGTGAGGAGTCAGCACATGAGGAGCTTACTGTTAGGCTGGGAGCCATGGAA
>JAOXOE010066264.1:0-30674 GCA_028565055.1 Phoeniculus purpureus
GCTCCGACAACGAGAGTGCTGAGCTTACCAGTACCGTCTAGTTTAAATTCCCGCGGTTCGCGGCAGTCTCCGCCCCCGTACGTCAGCGCGCACGCAGCCACGTACACCCGCAGCCCGCGGCTCCGACAACGAGAGTGCTGAGCTTACCAGTACCATCTAGTTTAAATCCCCCGTGGTCTGCGGCAGTCTCCGCCCCCGTATGTCAGCGTGCACGCAGCCACATACACCCACAGCCCGCGGCTCCGACAACGAGAGTGCACCACCTCTTTTCTTGTATTTTTCTTGGCATTGAAGAAGTAAAGAAATTATATAGACCTTATTTTTGGTTTTCATTTTATTTATAATTCCAGGAAAACCAATTTATTACTTAAATAGAAAATGAATATATATGAATAGCAAAAATATGTTACGATTTCTAGGTGCTTCATTATCAAGATGTAGCCATTCTTGTCTGATTCCTTTTCCTCTGAACAATCCTTCCACCCAACTCCTATCTCTCCAACTTAAGGGAGAAGGACATTGTGGGGCATCATGTCAAAGGCTTTGCAGAGCTACATAAAGATTACATCCATAGCTCTTCCGTTGTCAACTGCTGCAACTGCTCCATTGTGGAAGGCATTAGATTGGTAACTATCATAGCTGGATCACTACTCTATTGATCCTAACAGGCAGAGTGTTGCACCTTGAGTAACCAGTGACCTAACAGTCAACACAAGTCTGTGTAGAACTCTGCTGCACTGTCTTGTGTTGTGCTATTCTACACATACCGTGAGGCCTTCAGGTCTGTCCTGTGCTGCACAAACGCCTTGGCGGCAGCATAAACTCAGCCAGTGCATTGCAAGACAGAAGCCTGTAGGCTGCTCCCACTTGGTACTCTTAATTGTGCCACTCTGCTCCCTTACCTTTATCTGACAGGGAAGCAAAGAATTCTCTTGAGAGTATCTTTTAGGAATAAAGTGATTGTCTTGTGAGGAAACCATAAGACCAAAAGAAAGAGCTTATATTCACTGACAGGATCTGCTGTGCACAGCATGCAAAAATCTATCCAGGCTTCAACCAATGCTGCACAAACACAGGCTACCCAGCAACCAAAGGAACATAAAATTTGTCTAATATTTATATTCCTTTTCATATTATATACATATTATCTTATTACATTACTTTTTGCTCAGCTTTTCTTATTGATACCTACAAGGAGTCCTGCACTAGCTCTTTCTTGCCCCACTGCTCCTACTATCCAGTGCATAACAGCTATTCTTGGAGAACACCTCTTTGATCTTTCACTACCTTACACTTTATTAACTAGATACAGTTTACCAAGTCCATATGTAAAAAACCCCACTCTAGATAATTTGTGCTACTGATTCCAGATGTGATCAAAGACAGTTGTCACTATAAATTGTAGTTATGATTTTAAAAATATATATTAAAAATATATTAAGGAATACACTCAATTATCAGCTGCTTTCTCATTCAATTCAGTTTTCTGTTCTGTCATGTGAAATACATTCACAGTTTGTCTATTTGTGTCCTGAGCAAGCACTGAAGGATTAATAAGTACCTTCAGTCTCCCATTAAGATGTGTATTGGCATTGCAATCACGTGCCAGCTTGCTTTGAGAGGTGTTATGAGCTATGCTCCCTCCTTACATTCAACAGCAATATGAAACAGCCTTCAACAGATGGGGAAAGAGGAAAGGAATGTCAGTTATCCTGACTCCTGTGAATTCTTAGGTGCAGTTCATTAAAATTAATGACCAACCACCACGTGTTATGCCTAAGAACAGAAAACATTTCCATTATCCAAGTAAACAAAACTCATTACGTTAATGCTATGATGTTCTGTGCACAAACAGATCTTGGATTTGGCCACATGCCACACCTTATGGCAGAATATATATTGAATGATCAAAATTTATAGACTGATAACACTCTCAAAAAATTTATTGTAGCTGTATAATTTTTTTAAGTTTTGAAAACACAGTTAATCTAATTTAATAATTCTGTAATCTTATACAAAATTTCCTCTATATTTCTTCTATTACACCCTGCAAATTATAATTTATTGTATGTTATAAAAGCACTAAAAAATAAACACTTTGTGACAATTTAGTCAATTCATTTATTTTGTTGAGTCCATGAGGAAGCATAACAAATTCACACATGACCTCTGAACTCTGAGCACAGGCCCCCAAATTCAGTTCACCATCAAGTAAATGTATCTGTTGAAGTTAACAACTGAAAGTTTTATTTAACCTAAGCCAAGAAGTTTGCCCTAGTGACTATGGTAGGGAAAACAAAGACACAAGTAAAAAAAAAACTAGATGAATTCTTTCATACATTGAAATTCAAAGTATAAAAAATCCCAACACTGCCTCCCTTTCTGTGAGTTGCCTTTACTGAAGGTATGTGTCTGAAAGTAGAAGCAAACAGCTGTAGTAAAATTTACAAATTAGAATTTGTATGTTGTGGGAGATATCACTCAGTATCAATGATAACTACATCACCTCAGTCAAATGCCTTATAAAAACCATTGCCCTAATTTGTTGTGGTATTGTTTATGGAATCATTTTGGGTTAGCATGTACCACAGCATTCAGAGTGCTCCAGTAGAAGTAAGTCAAGTTTTGCAAGGCTCAGAATATGCAGAAGGTAAGACCCTACTTCTTCAAAGCTAGACTAGTTAGGAAATTATCAAATTAACCATCTCCTAAAGGACCTTGTTAGGCAAATTATTTTTAATAATAACCACTGTCTAATAGTGAGTAGAGTTCCTGAGGAGTCTGGCTACCCTCCCGTGTTTTCACAGTTTTTAAACCATAATATATTCACCTACATTTATGCTAGATCTGGTACCTTATTTAGTCATTTTCCCCTCATCTTATGAAAATATATAGCAGTAAATTATATAATTCACCAATTTCTTCTCACTGCAGTTAACTCACTCTTTCTAGTAGTTACCAGCCACACCTAGAGGACAGAAAACCACTAACTTGATTCTCAGTGCTTCTGCTTCACATGCTGAATATGATTAACCTTGTTGAATTTATTGACAAAGAATCTTTTAAACAACCCACTCCAGCAGACATTGTGGTGCTTACATCTATTTCCAGTAAGATCAGGCAGCACGATAATTTTTCCAGGTAACAGAAAGGTATTATTAGCAGTCATAGAAGTGGTCTTCATTGCACTGTTTCAAGGCCACGCAAACTTAAAATGCTTGCAACATACAGGCAGATCATCTTGTACAACTATATGAAGGACCATGCACTTTGCTTAAAGAGCATTCAGAATTTATGAGTAAAGCTTGGTTACAATGAAGCAGAGAAAATGAAAACTTGAAGATCTGTGCAAGTCTCAAGTAGTTTTTAAAAATTAAACAAAAAAAAAAAAGAAAAATCTCTCCAGTACAATATATTTCTGAATTGGAGCAGTACATTTTTTCTACAAGATCAGGTAGTATCACTTCTGTTTATCAAAAAATATTTTGCCTCAAAAACAGTCTCTGCTGAGGCCAATTAGAATTATCTCTAATAATAAACAGAAACAGCAGGATTCTACTCAGATAAAAAACTTAACCTTTATACCACAATGCAATGCAAAACTTTTTGCCACACTGTGAGACAATATGAAACAATTGATCATAAAGATTCTTGTTTTCTGCAACATGTGTCAATATCACACATTTTCTAAGATTTCTACTGTCAGTATTGAAGACAGATATCCTTTCTTAAAATTTAAGTGACAGAGTTGGTGCTTATCGAAGTTTTTCACTGATTTGGAGGTCCCCTTAACCAAGGAACCTCAGGGGAGGAAAGAGGGACCTAGTGGGGGTCAGAATGTCTCTCAGGAAAAGCCAATAGGGGATGCAGTGGGGTTCAAACTGTGGGATCTTTAAATGTGGCAAAACCGCTCAGACTGCATGGAGCAGTGAGTGAGGATGTGAGGATCCCACTAGGGAGTAAAAAAAAAAAAAAGAAAGAAAGTCTACAGTCACCGCTGCACATGGATGTGGGAATGCACACAGAGGTCCCCCAGAAAAATGAGGCTGTGCAGGTGGCAGGATGCAGTGAATGTCACAGTCTCTCACAGATCCCAGGCTGTGTAAGGTGCGAGCAGATACATTATCTGCTTAACCCGACTGGCAAAGCTGCAAAATGAGGTTGAAAAGCTACAAGTGAAAGTAGAAAGGCTCAGGAGCATTACGGAGCCTGAAATACAGATAGACTCGTGTAGCCAGGTTCTGCAGCCTGGACAATGGCCAAATAGCCAGAATCAAGGGACTCTGTATCCTCACCTTTCAGGTGGAGGACAGAAGCCCAAGTAGAAAGGGTGTGTGGAGGCAAGTACAAGGCCATAGCAGAAGGTAAGCAACCCCCTTGCTTTTCTCACCTCCCCAGCTGCCACTGAGAAAGAGATATGAGCCACTACAGGAAGACAGTCCAATAAGGATATAGTGGATAGGCAACCTATTCTGGAAGTCTAGTACAGTCAAATAAATCGGAGAGATCTTTCAGTAATATGACACCCCCCTCCACAAAGAAGAAGAGAAGGGTCCTACTTATTGAAGACTCTCTCCTGACTGGAGCTGAGGCCCCAATATGCAGAGTTGACCCTCATCATAGGGAAGTCTGCAGTATACTTGGGTCCCAAACCAGGGATATCACTGGGACGCTTCCTAACCTGCTGAGATCAACTGAATATTACCCACTGCTGTTCTTCCAGATAGGTGGGGAGGAAGCTGTATTGCATAGCCTGATGGGACTGAAGAAAGACTTCAAGGCCTTAGGACATTTGGTAAAAGAGTTTAGGGCACTAACTGCATCCTCTTTATTGCTTCCATTTTGGGGTGAGGACATGGTCTGGAATAGAAGGACTCAGTCCATAAATGCCTGTCCACAAGACTGATGCTACAGGCAGGGCTTGTGTTCTTTAATAATGGTGGGTTTTATAAGGCACCAGACCTGACAGTTACACATGGGAAATGTCTAGCTCAGAAGGGAAAAAGGGTTCTGGGGCAGGAATTGGCAGGACTCATTCAGAAGGCTTTAAATTAGATTCCAAGGGGGATGGGACAGTTGATGGGTGTGTATCAGTGGGACAGAGGTCTAGTCTTCATGAAAAACAGGGGGCATCCCATTGTCATAGAGTGAAACTGGAGAACAGTCAGTATGGCTTCAGCAAAGGGAAGTCATGCTTGACCAAACTGATAGGTTTTTATGAGGGCATAACCAGGTGGATAGATGATGGCAGAGCAGTGGATGTGGTCTATCTTAACTTCAATAAAACATTTGACGTGGTGTCCCACAGCATCCTTGCAGCCAAACTTAGGCAGTGTGGACTGGATGATCAGGTAGTGAGATGGATTGTGACCTGGCTGCAGGATAGAAGCCAGAGAGTACTGGTCAATGGGATGGAATCTAGTGGGAGGCCTGTATCTAATGGAGTCCCCCAAGGGTTGGTACTGGGACCAGTCTTATTCAATCTATTCATTAATGGCAGGAGAAACATGTCATTAGCAAGGAGGAGGATTTAAAGAGCCTACTAAATGCACCAAAGACAGGTTGCCTCAGGTCAACCAACAAGACCAATCCGGAAAGGAAACCTAGATGGGTCATTGTTATAGGAGACTCCCTACTGAAGGGAACAGAAGGCTTAATATGCAGACCTAACCCATTCTATAGAGAGGTCTGATACCTCCCTGGTGCCCAGGTAGGGTACATTTTAGGTAAAGTCCCCAATCTCGTGAGTCCTTCAGACTACTACCCACTTCTGGTCTTTCAACAATGAGATGATGCAACAATGAGAGGATCACGATCAATTAAGAGGGATTTCAGGACCTGTGGGAAACTGTGTCCAGTTCTGGAGCCCTTATTACAAGAAGGATGTGAACATGCTGGAGCGTGTGCAGAGGAGGGCCACGAGGATTATCAGAGGGCTGGAGCACCTCTCCTATGAGGATAGACTAAGAGAATTGAGACTGTTGAGTCTGGAGAAGAGGAGGCTCTGAGGTGACCTTCTTGTGGCCTTGCAGTATCTGAGAGGGACCTACAAAATGCTGGGGAGGGACTGGCTCTGGCGAGTCTGGTCTAGGTTGGGGTGTCCCCTGTCTAGTTGGAACTAGATGATCAAGTGGTCCCTTCCAACCCAGAGTGATTCTGATTCTATAACTTCTCCAGTGAAGTGATCCTGCTGTGGCAGGGGGATTGGACTGGATGATCTTTTGGGTTCCCTTCCAATCCCTAATGATTCTATGATTCTATGACTCTATGACTTGGATGAGGGAATAGAGTGCCCTGGCACCAAGTCTGCCGATGACACAAAGCTGGGAGGAGCGGGCAACACTCCAGCAGGCTGTGCTGCCACTCTGTGAGACATGAACAGGGTGGAGAGCTTGGCTGGGAGAAATCTGATTAAATTTAAACAAGGGCAAGTGTAGAGCCTTGCATCTGGGCAAGAACAACCCCAAGTACCAGTATAGGTTGGAGACTGACCTGTTGGAGAGCATTGTAGTAGAAAGGGACCTGGGGGTCCTGTTGGACAACAGGATGACCGTAAGCCATCAACAATGTGTCCTTGTGAGCAAGAAGGCCAACAGCACCCTGGGGTGTATCAGAATTGGGAGTGGTTAGCAGATCAAGAGGTTATACTCCCCCTCTAGTCTGCACTGGTGAGACCACATCTGGACTATTGTGTCCAGTTCTGGGTCCCTAAGTTCAAGAGTCATGTGAAGCTGCTGGAGGGAGTCCAGTGTAGAGCAACAAGGATAATGAAGGCAGTAGAACACCTCTCTCATGAGCAAGTCTGGGGGACCTGAATCTCTTTAGCTTGGAGAAAAGGGGACTGAGGGGTGACCTCATTAATGTGGATAAATATGTGAAGGGTGGACGTCAGGAGGATAGACCCAGGCTCTTCTCAGTATCATCTAATGATAAGACAAGGACCAATGAGTGTAAGCTGGAACAGAGGAGGTTCCATATAAATATGAGAAGGAAATTCCTCACGATGAGGGTAACAGAGCACTGGAACTTGGAGGTTGCAAAGTCTCCTTCTTTGGAAACATTTAAAACCCACCTGGACATGTTCCTGTGTGCTTGGTCTAGGTGAACCTGCTGTGGCAAGGGAATTGGTCTAGATGATCTTTTGAAGTCACTTCCAATCCCTAATGTTCTGTGATTCTGTGATTTTCTGATGTATGGATTATTTTTTACACACTTTCCCCTTAGCTTTCTCAGAGGATCTAAATAAACAACCAGTCTCCTTTAAAAGCAGCATAAGAAATTAACGCAATCCAAGCTTTTACCATAAGTACTCAGTCTTCCTTATAATTGAAGTTATTTTGTTTCTTGATATTTTTTGTGCCCCATGGGGTGTAAATTGGAATCTATTAAAGGTAATAGATACAACCTTGCTTACTTCACTATATTTGATGATGGTACTTGCCTTTCTCAACAAAGTAATTTTTTAAAGGAGTAGTGGAGAAAACCCAAATCTCCTTTCTGCCTACAGAAATTCACACATGTTTCTGAATCACACAGACATATATAAGGCCACGTCTTGAGTACTGTGCTCAGTTTTGGGCATCTCAACACACAAAAGACATTGAGGTGCTGGAGTGGGTCCAAAGAAGGACAAAAACATTGGTGAAGGATCTGGAGAGTAAGTCTTATGAGGAGCCACTGAGGGAGCTGGAGCTGTTCACTCTGAAGAGGCGGGGGGTTGAGGGGAAACATTCTTGTGTTTACAGCTACCTGAAATGAGGCTCTAGACAGATGGGTTTTGTTCTCTTCTTCCAAGTAATGCATGACAGAACAAAAGGAAATGGCTTCAAGAAGCTCTAGAGGAAGCTTTGGTAAGACGTTACGAAAAACTGCTTTACTGAAAGGGTGATCAAGAATTAGAACAGACGGCCCAAGGGAGGTGGTTGAATTGCCATACCTGGATATGTTTAAATATTGTAGAGACGCAGAGCTTAAGGATAAAGTTTAGCTATGGGCTTGGCAGAGTTAGAATAATGGTTGGACTTGATGATCTTAAAGGTCTTTTCCAGCCTAAACTATTATATGATTTTATACAGCTTAATATTCATTTTTATTTTAACAACTGTCAGAAAGATCTTGGACAACAATTTATTGTTACATTAAAGAAAATATTAACTTATTCTTTCAGGGGGAGAAACTGAAACTATATAAAAAGAATGTGCACATATACGTAGATTTGCAAGCCATTAATATGCCAACTCAAAATTAACCAGATTTTGGGGATAGTAAAAACATTATTAACACTGTGAACAATCTGTGATATTAATCCCACTACAAGTTCTGTTGGCTGCTATCTGTATCTTTAATTTGCTTCATAAAATGGTCAGCTTCTGTTGTATTTTTAACTCCTCATATCAGAATATCATTACTGTAATATTCCACATGATCTGTTCTTTTGAGTGGTTCACTTCTGGTGTAGTATATACCCCGAACAACAGTGTGCAGCAAGTATGGCTAAGTCAACAAGACCATACAGCAGCCAAGCACCTCTGTGGGACTACTGCAGCTGGACAGAACCTGCGACTGAGACTGCTGTGTGCTATGAACCAAGGCAAAGCAAGCAGAGACAGGTTAGAGTTCTGCATCAAAAAGACACTTCTGAACAAAACTATGAATGTATGGGCAGAGACAATATTTCCCAAAGGAAAATTGTACTTATCTTCTCAGATATGCAAGGTCTTGTTAGGGAATATTGCTGAATTGATGTTAGCCATCTGTTTACACAGTCCTCCTCATAGACTGTTTTCCCTTTTAAGAAATAGTATTTGCCATTTAGGAGTTTATACATGGTATAAAACCCGCCACCCTTTTTCTTTTTTCTTCTGTGAACAATCACTCCAGGTTCATGTACTGTCTAAAAATTTTCCCGATTAATTTATTCAGTTCTTTAAGTTTCTGCCTTAGGGCAAAACTGTTACTGTTGGAAAGGAATTTGGAGATGGTTGAACACTTTCAGGTCTTTTCATACATATTGAAATTGTAGAATAATTAGTATTTGGTCATGTAATTAAAGATTGCATTGTAATGCACAGGAAAAAAAAAAGAAACGTTACTTATAGTAATTTTTCTTTAACATTTCAGTAGCTTACTTGCATTCTTAATGTTACTGTAATATTATACACATCTATAATACGAAGGATGCATATGACTGTACTCTCATTTTTCCTCCATTTTCTATTACAGACATACACACAAAAGTATTTTCCTAATGCAATTTTTTTACTCAAGAAACACCAGATATATTACATTTTAGGAATCTTACACATAGTGTAGACCTGCTTTTAGAAGAAATATTTTTAGTATTCTTTCATGGCCAGAAGTAGAATGAGTCTAAGGATATAAAAAATCTTAAATATACTTCAAGGCAGTAACAATGCCCAGATCAACCATTCTTTTGAGTGGCAATGCAAAAGGACCACGTGGAGGCTCTGAAGGTGGTCAGCCCTCCATATTCAGTCCGTGTTGGAGAGCACATCACTTTGGACACCATACAAAAAATCTGGACACCTCTGCAGAATTTACCTCTTAACCTGCACAAGCACTGAATTATTTATGAGAGGTTTGGTGTTGGCTTTGGCTGATGTGCAAGAATAGAAAGTCAAGGAAGGCTGAAATCAAAGAAACGTTGCTTTTTTTTCCTCTGGGCAAAACAGAGTACAAATGTTGCTCCACTTCAAACCCAATAGATTACAATTACCTCAAGACTGTCAGTTTTCACATTGCCCTTGAGCACCAGCATGCACATGACCACTCCAGCCTTGTGATTTTCACTGGCTGAAGATTTTAATGTGGCCTACAGGAAAGGGGAAGTGATTGTCACCCCATACTCAGTACTTGTGCATCTCAAATATTGTGTTGACTTCCGGGTCACTCACTACAAGAAGTGCTGGAACTTGTCTGGAGATAAAAAGAAGGCTTATGAAGGGTCTGTGGCACAGGTCTTATGAGGAGCAGCTGAGAGAACGGAGGTTGTATAGTCAGGAGAAAAGGAGGCTGAAGGGAGACCTTATCACATTCTATAACTACGTGGAAGGAGGTTGGAGAAGGAGAACAGCCTCTACTTCCTGTCAGCAAGCAATAGAAGCAGAGGAAATTCTTGCAAGCTGTGTCAGGGGAAATTTAGTCTGGGTGCTAGGAAGAATTTCTTAACCATAAGTATTATCAAATTTCAGAGCAGGCTGACCAGGGCAGTGGCAGAGCCACCATCTTTAGAGGTACTTAAAAGCTGTGTGGATGAGACTGGGGCACAAATTATATTCTATTCATTACTTTAATTTTGAGATGAGGAATGGTCTGGAATAGAAGGATTCAGTACCTAAATGCATGGTTACGAGACTGGAGATACAGGCACAGCTTTGGGTTCTTTAGTAATGGCTGGTTTTATAAGGCACCAGACCTGACAGTTACATAAGGGAAAGGTCTAGCTCAGAAGGGAAAAAGGATTCTGGGGCAGGAACTGGCAGGGCTTTAAACTAGATTCCAAGGGGGGTGGGACAGTTGATGTGTGTGCTCCATTGGGACAGAGGTCTGGCCTTGATGAAAAACAGGAGGCATCCCACTGTCCTACGGTGAAATCGAAGTGCTCAGCCCGCTCCCTGAAATGCCTGTAGACCAAAGCACACAACATGGGGAATAAGCAGTAGGAGTTAGGAATCTAAGTTCAGTCAGGTGATTGCGATCTGATGGCAATTACAAGACATGGTGGGACAGCTCACATGACTGGAATGTGGTCATGAACGGCTATGTCCTTTTCAGGAGGGACAGGTCAGCAAGGAAAGATAGTGGAGTAGCTCTTTATATGAGAGACCAATAGGAATGTATTGAGTTCTGTCCAGGGCCAGATGAAGACAGAGTTGAGAGTTTGTGGGTGTGGATCAAGCGTATAGGTGTCTATTACAGGCCAAAAGATCAGGATGAGGAAGCTGATCAGGCTTTCTACAGGCAGCTGACAGTGGGCTCACAGATAAAAGCCTTGCTTCTCATGGGGGATTTTAACTACCCTGATGTTTGCTGGAAGACATACTCAACCAGCCAGCCACCCACAGTCCGGGACGATCCTCCACTGCATTGGTAACAACTTCCTGGTTCAAGAGGTGGCAAAGCCCACTAGGAGAGGAGTGTTACTGGGTCTTGTTCTCGGCAACAAAGAGGGTCTTCATAAAGTGGTGAAAGTTGAGGGCAGTCTTGGCTGCAGCAACAATGAGTTGATGGAGTTTAAGATCTCATGTGGCAGGAATAGAATAACTAGCAAAATCACAACTCTGGGTTTCAGGAGGGCAAACTTGGGCCTTGTAAAGCAATTGTTAGGGGAAATCCCATGAGACAGGGTACTGGCAGGTAAATGGGCCCAAAACACTTGGTTAACATTCAAAGACAACTCCTTTCAAGCCCAAGATGAGAGCACCCCAACAAATAGGAAGTCAAGGAAGGGACCAAGAAAACCTGCATAGGAGATGCAGAGCAAACTCAAGAGGAAGAAGAAAGTCTATAGGCCATGAAAGGAGGGACTGGCCACTTGGGTTGAGTATAAGGCTCTAGTCAGAAGATGAAGAGACACAACAAGGAAAGCCAAGGCCTCCTTAGAATTAAACCTTGCAAGGGAGGTCAAGGGCAACAAAAAGGGCTTCTTGAAACACATTGCAGGTAAAATGAAACCTAGAGGCAATGTAGGACCCTGCTGAATGAGGTGGGTGCACTGAAGACAGAGGATACAGAGAAAGCAGAGATACTGAACATCTTCTTTGCCTCTGTCTATACTTCTGGGGGCTGTCCTGCTATCAAGCCCCAGACTGCTGAGGCTCCAGAGGAAGTTGAGACAAGAGAGGATTTTGCCTTGGTTGATGGAACAATTTGTCCTAGAGGCTGTCTCTAGGCACATGAAGGACAGGAGGGTTATTAGGGACTGTCAGCACGGCTTCAGCCAAGGGAAGTCATGCTTGACCAACCTGATAGTCTTTTATGAGGGCATAACCAGGTGGATATATGATCTTGACTTCATTAAGGTATTTGACACAGTCTCCTCACAATCAAACAGAGACAGTGTGGACTGGATGATCAGGTAGTGAGGGGGATTGTGACCTGGCTGCAAGATAGAAGCCAGAGAGTGGTGGTCAATGGGACAGAATCTAGTTGGAGGCCTGTGTCTAGTGGAGTCCCCCAAGGGTCAGTACTTGGACCAGTCCTATTCAATTTATTCATTAATGACTTGGATGAAGGATTAGAGTGCCCTGTCAGCAAATTTGCTGATGACACAAAGTGGCCAACACCCTAGCAGGACATGATGTCATTTAGCAGGTCTTGTACAGGCTGGAGAGCTGGGCAGGGAGAAATTTGATTAAATTTAACAAAGGCAAGTGTAGAGTCTTGCATCTGGGCAAGAACAAGCCCAGCTCCCAGTATACGTTGGGGGCTGTAGGAGCAGTGTAGGAGAAAGGGACTAGGGAGTCCTGTTGTACAGCAGGATGAACATGAGCCAGCAATGTGCCCTTGTGGCCGAGGGCCAACAGAATCCTGGTGTGGATCAGGTCAGGAGTGATTAGCAGATCAAGGGATCTCCCTCTACTCTGACCTAGTGAGACCACATCTGGAATATTGTGTCCAATTCTGGGCCCCTCCATTCAAGAAGGACATAGAACTGCTGGAGAGAGTTCAGCGTAGAACCATGAAGATAATGATGGTAGTAGAATACCTCCCTGATGAGAAGAGGAGACAGAATGGTGACCTCATTAATATTTATGAATACACGAAGGGTGGATGTCAGGAGGATGGAGCCAGGCTCTTCTCAGTCTCATCTAGTGATAGGACAAGGGGCAATGGGTGTAAGCTGGATCATAGGAGGTTCCATATAAATATTAGAAGGAACTTTTTCACAGTGAGGGTCACAGAGCACTGGAACAGGCTGCCAACAGGGGTTGTGGTGTATCCTTCTCTGGAGGCAGTTAGAACCAACCTGGACATGTTCTTGCACGACTTGGTCTAGGTGATCCTGCTCTGTGATCTGTTTTGAAGGCCCTTCCCAATCCCTAATATTCTGTGATTTGATGATCTGATGCTTGGGAAGATGGTGTATAGTTGACATGACAGTGCTGTGTTGAACGTTGGACCTGATTATCTTAAAGTTCTTTTTCATCAAAAGATATTCCATAAGATTCTGTGACACTGTAATGAGATTCATAAAAATGCAATAATATGTTTGACATACCAATGTTTTGATGTTTAAAAACAATTAAAGTAGTTGGACACAATGTGAAAATATGATAGCAGAAATTAATATATTTTTATCAGGTATGAATGTTCATGTGTTTTGCTTTATTTATGGATTTAGTGTATGTGTTACATTTCATATAATGTCACCAAAAAAGTGGTAATTAAATAATTTAGTAAAGCTAAAGGAAAATGTAATCTCATAGACGTGTAACCTTGCTTTTCTGTAATTATTTAATAATAATTCAAAATACGACAAATTAGTTTATTTACAAATAGGAGTCTTTCTTTGTAATGATTCTAAATAATAATCAAGTTCAGAATTAAACTACTGTATTACAAGTACTCCTGCAGGAAAAAAGTTGCAAGCCATTTTTTCTGTTAAGAAAATAGTAGTACCCTCTACTTATAGTGGAGGATAGAATCATAGAATCATAGAATCATTAGAGATTGGAAGGGACCTAGAAAGATCATTTAGTCCAATCCCCCTGCCACAGCAGGATCACCTAGAACAACTCACACAGGAACACATCCATATTTTTTACAAAGTTAATAAACCATTAGTAGTTTCTTGCTAAATATTTCTCTTCTGACAGTCAACAAGACATCTTTAAATCTTATTTTCAATACTAGGTGCGTTAATATAATAATTAAATATTATTTTTAATCTTGAGTGCATTAATATAGTAAAGCCTTTTTTTTCATTGGAAATAAAAAAATTAAAATATTTGTAAATGTCTCATTTGAATTACTTTCTCATGAGTAACAGCTGGTAAGATTCTAGTATTGGATCAAAAGGCTGTGATAATAAGGGTCATTTTTTTAAAGGAAGAATAAAGGGAAAAATATCTCTCTAAGAAATGTGAAAGCACTGACTTCCCTACATAGCTCATTAGAATACAAGAGCAGCCAATTGTGCAGAATGCACATCAGAGGAGAAATATGAACATGCAGATACTTGCTGCCTGTCAAGAATCTGCATAAGACTCAGTAAATGGAGTTTCTTAACATGGAACACTGCCAAAAAATTTCAAACAGGAGGAAAATCATTTACAAATAATTTATAAAAAATACCACAGTCTAAACATGACAAACTATTGTGAAAATTGCTTGCTGTGTATAATTTAAATATATTGATCTTTTTTTAACAAAACACTCCTACCTGCACTCTAACTAAAATGAAATAAGAAAAACGTGTTCACTTCCCGTTGGTGGTAACTGTCTCTCATATATTGATTCATTTCCAGTGATGTCTAGTGTAGGGTATTTCCAGTCCATGAACATGTTTTGATAGACTGAACACTTCAAAAGCATTCTGTTCCCAATTACTGCAATGAATTCTGTCCAAGTTACATACTGCTTAGAAAGTCTTCAAGAAAAGATAAAGCATCAGACATGTTCAGAAAAGCTGCATAATTGCCATGGCCTCAATACTTTGCTTTTATAATTACAATCAGCTTATTTTAGCCATAGCTGACAGTATCCTTCTTTTTTTCTACGAATATTAGTGGCCATATTTTTGGAGAAAAACAATACATACATAAACCCTCATCTCATGCTTGTAGTTGAGTTTTGTTCCAACAACTACATTTTTAATATATTGAATGTACCTTTGAAATATTTTAAATATAGCTTTGCATTCTGTATTTTGAATAAAGATTACTAGCTTTATTGTTTATATTTTACTAGAGATGTTTTTATCTGATATTCCTCTGCTGTAGTCAGCACTTCCTAATTAGAGACATCCTTCCAGTTTACAGCAATATCTATGTACAAGAATATAGCTGGAAACGTTAACTTCATTCTGCTATTTCAATTACTGTTTCAATCAGAAGAATTTCAATTAAGCAATGAAATACTTGACCGCGGCCTTCTGTAGATAATACTTTGTATATTGCAAACAGCAAATGCTCTCAGAACAATTTTGGTATAAAAGGGTACAAGATATCTGAACTGTCAGCACAACTTGAAGCCTGAGAAAAGCTACGATCTATTATGGTTTATTTTTATAGTGATGACCACATGCAACTCCAGTTTAATAGAGAAGTATCCATGTGCTTAAAAGAAAACCTAACAAAAATAGAAGTTCAATAGAAAAAGCACAAACTATACTTTAGATTGGAAATATTTGGAAAGATTTACGAAAATGATTGAGTTTAAGAAAAACCATTATAGTACATGAAGACGTGTTAAAATGTGCTCTGGATCACACTGAACTCCTGAAACTGTTAGTGGAATAAAAAAGATAAGAAAATAGCAACCCTATGGTGTACTGCCCTGGAGGGAAGAAATATTGTCCCCACAAGCACTTCTCACCCTTTGGTGATCAGGTAGCCCAGGGCTACAGGGAGCCACTGGTTTCCAACTCCTTTTCCCTGAGATACTTCATGTTTGCATCTGGTTGTCACTGCAGACCTGTAGCTGTTTTTTAAATAGAATGTATTTTTCAGGACAGTGATTGATGGAAAGCAGGCTTCAGTAAGATGGGGAGTCTCCAGCCCAAAGTGTTCACAATGTTAAGGGGACAGACTCTTCTTCACATATTCCCATTCCACCCATCCACCCACTCTCACCTTTCTCCACACCCACAGCTCACTTCTACAGATTCTTCCAGACCCACTTCCACATCATTAATTAGTGCCATATATTGCTATTTCATACATAGCACAGATGCATTTGTCAGACCTATATCTGTAATCAGATCAAAATTTCTTTCCAGCTGCAAACGTACCTCAAATTGTCTAGAAAAGCTCAATAAAATAACCTCCATATCTATGAAATTTTACCTAGACGTACCGGAATGACAAGCCAGTACCACAACAGCCCAATACTAAGTGTAAAGAAGAAATAAAACACGTCTCAAGATGAAATCAAGTAGTAATAATAAATACATCTATACTTGTATTTGGTTTAGCTGGGGTGGAGTTGATCCTCCCCATGACATCTCTCACAGCGCTATTTTTGTGGTGGTAGTTGGAGGAATGTCAATAACCCAACATTTTTTTTTCTGTTAATCAGGGCTTACACAGCACTAAGGCTGGAGGTTATTTTTTTTCCTTTCCTAACATTCTCTCTGTCTGAGGAAGGTTGAGTGTTGGACAGAACCATCTAACACAAACTAACCAAAGGGATATTATGTACCTCAAAATGTCAGCCCGGATATAAAAGCAAGGGTAAAGAAGGAAGTAGAGGGACGTTTGTTGATGACGCTTTGTCCTCTGGAGAAACTGAGAAACCACTACACACAACAGGTGTGTAAATACTTTCCTTATGTTGACAAGAAGTAGATAATAATCTTTACTATTTGCCTTTGCTTTCATGTGCGGCTTTTGCTTTCCTGTTTCATTAAACTTTTTTTGTCTTTATGCAATAGCCTCTCATTGTATTTTTTTCTTTCTTGTTCATTCAAAAACAGGAAGTGATAGAGCATCTTTAGTGGGTACCCAGCCCCTTGACAAGGTCAAAAAGCCGTAATACTTAACAATTAATTTCCTGCAGGTTGGTTCCATTTCAAATTTTAACTGTCATATGGATTTTAAGTATCTGTTCACCAAACAAATAAGTCTAGAAAAAAAAAACCATGTGAGGTGTTACACCAGAATACAAAGCTTTGATATAAACATCATGCATGGCATTAATTCAGTCATTGCTCAAAAAAGGTATATCCTACAAATTCAGTACATCCTTAGTCTTATAACAGTGGTGTTTCTGTTACTCATTATTGTTTTGTTACACATTGTGTACCTACTCTTATTTAACTTTTTTTCTGAATGAGTAGTTGATTCTCATAACTTTACAGACTTACTGTCAATTTGGTCCTTGGTGTTTTATTTCCAAGCCTGGCTGTGTGCAAAATATGATGGATCAAGTTTTTGAAAACTCAAGACTTATTACTTGGATGAGGGACTCCATGTCTTCTGGAAACACTGAAATGTTATTTACAGTGTAATACAAAAAAGTTTAATTGTCTGGGCACAATCATCTGCCTTGTAAAGGGTCAAAAACTTAAGAAAACTGTTTCAAGACAAAGTAATTATACTGCCCATGAAGACCAAGGACAACCAAGCAAATCCTGATGCTTCAGCTCCATAATGTATTCCTGTTAAATAGACCTTCGGTCTAGGACAAGAGGGGAAAAAAATCAATACCCATTCACTCATACTTGTAATAGAAGGGTATATCACATGAAGTATCATTGGTTAGTGCAGGACTGCAGCCTGAGGTTGAAGACAGATGCTGTGCTGTTTTTGCTATGGAAACCACAGACGGCAACAACATATCCAATATGGAAAAATCAATCACACTGATACTAGCTGGGAAGTGAAACACTTTGAGAAAAGAATGTAGAGTAGATGAAGAGGTTGTTCGAGATTTCGTAATCATTTAATCATTTTGGGAGCCAAACCAAGTAAAATATAATTTGCCTGTATTTTTCTTGAAATTTGTTATTGGGAGGTGAAACAGGAGGGTAATATTTTCTTAGTGTTCCTTGTCTTGACTTAAATAGTGACAGAGAGCTAATTAAATAGTGACAGAGATAATAACAAACGTCACTGGCAGCCCAGATTCAGATGTTCTCTCAAGTAGAAATTGTGGAAGGTTTTTGTGGAACCTGAAAAACCTTCCAAATAATAACCAAACAAACAAACAAACAAAAAAAAGGGATAAAAACGTTTATGGTCTTTCCTACAGCACATAAATAGATCTCTGTTCTCTGAGGTGAGACTGTATCATAGAATATGCACTGCCAAATAGCAGCAGCCTTGAAGAATTATGGATTCCATTGTGTAATGGATGCTGATATCTGCAGTCTCTACCTGCACTAGGCTTATTTGCTACTAAAGCTTGTATTGGGTTACATTAATAACCATCTTTTTCTAAAAGCAAAAAATAAAAACCAGCAGTTTTTACATATCTGTAATTTAGTCATTTTAAGCACGGCAAGCCAAGTGTCAGTGACAACATTTAGCTTTGATGACCTCTTCTGAGGTGGTGAAAATTCCTTTAAAATGAGAAAGAGCATTACACGATGTTTAACAGCACACCGCATGAACTGCTTGTGACAGACCTAGTATTTTCTAGCTTTGCTTTCCAGGCCATAATACAAGTAATAGTAATGCTGTTGGCTGTATTGTTGGCATTAACTATCAATCTGATGATAGTCACCAGTGAGTGACACTACTTAAGTAGGATGACTTGCAGAGAGTTGTATAACAGTATGAAGGCTGAATAAGGAATTATAAGAAATTAACAATACCTGCCTATCTTACACCAGTTCTGGGAATGGGTTGAAGATGCCTGAAAGGCACTAGCAGTGTCGCTATTTTAATTAACACAAAAAATTCTGAATATATTTTGATATAAAATGGTGATTGGGCACAACATTTTTTTTTTCTGTGAAGTTGTGTATTTGTAAACTTAGTAAAATGCAAGTGAATGAATAAACCAATATGTCATCATTTCTGTCTCCTGAAAAAGGAAAATTTCTTTCTCCTGGAAACCATACTATTCATGGTTATACACTCAAGAGTGATCTGAAAAATTAATTACCTTTTATTCATTACCATCTATTCATTTTGTTCTTTCAACTTTGTTCAGTCAAACAACCAGAGGGAGCATTGTCAGCTAAAGAATGCAAGCAACCAGAAAAAATATCCATGAATAACAAATAGTCAGATGCTTATAGATCTTTCTCACTAACCAGTGTAAGTCTGCAGCCTGACGAAGGAACTTAAAAAAAAAAGTTAATATCTCTGCATGATTACACTAAATATTCAAAATGTTATATATATGTGTATGTGTCCCATTGTATATGTGCTCCTGAAAGCACCTCTTTTTATCCCCAGCAAGCCCACCGATATTTTTTCCTACTCTCACTTGTCTCAAAAGTTACCACTGTGAGCATTTGAGCTGAGACTGGATTTTTGAAAAATTACATATTTTTTGCATTTATATGCTCTGCTATATAGCGGAAAGCACTATGCAAACTTTGGAAACAATCAGTCAAAACAAGTAACTATCAATCTCCTGTCCTCAGAAACACGTATTGTTTTATTTTTATGAAGAAGGTTGGAAGAAAAACAGGATACAACATAGAGGCCAGCTTTGTTCTCTGAAAAAGGTATCATTGCCACTAAAGAAAATGGGACTTGTGATGCTTTTGCAGGAGTCTTTATACTCAATAGTTAAGGTATCTAAGGGACTGAGGCTGACACTCTTTCAGTTGGAATGGGATAACCACACTTTGAATACATCAGTCAACCAAATAAACATCATCATTTTGGAACCTACTTTTAAGAGGATAATAAGAACACTACTTTCCTTTGAAACAATGCAATTCTTTTTCCATAGCTCTAAGAAGCAGAAAAGCAAATGCTGGGTACTCCACTGTAAAGCTGTTGAAATATTATTCAATTATGCTTTTCATTATTTGAAGTCAACTATAGAGTAGAAATATTTAAAAGTAAGCATAGATTTTCCTTAGATGTTGTAAAGAAAGGTCCACTACCTTTAGGCATTAGATGATTTTGATTCAGGCTCTGAAACACGTGTCAGCTTTTTATCGACTCATTAAATTTATTTTTTTTCTTATTTGTATTTGTTTGCTAGGCAGGTTTTTCATCAAGCTCTTACAAGATTTATTTATTATTAACTCTCTCTTTAAAAATTGGTGTTGGACTTGATGATCTGTGAGGTCTCTTCCAACCTTGGTAATTCTGTGATTCTGTGATTCTGTGATTAAGAGAAACTCAAAATACTTTTTAAAAAATATTTAAAAACCTCACTTTCCACATGTAACAAGTATACAAAATGGCTCTTTCTGAAACATGGTTATCCTGTTTGAAATTTCAAAACTTCAATAATTAAAATATTTAACTCTCAACAAGGCAAAGAGTTAATAGGATGAAATTGTTACTTGGAGAGAAATTGTGGACTGAACACCTTTCATTTCATTTCAGTGGACTTGTATTTTAATTTCTTTGAGTTTTAATCTTGGTCTCATGCAATTAATCATTTCTGGGAAATGCTAACAACAGACCTCGCTAAGCTGGATTTTTTACAAGGCAGTTGTTTCGAGCCGTAAGCTGCCACTACAAGCAAACAACTGATGACCAGCAGTGTTTTTGTTAGGGTATGACAAGGGAATCAATAAACAGACACAGAAAAGGTTCAATCAGAACAGACACTACTAATACCTGTGGCCTTTTAGGACACACAGAAGTGTGGAACTGCTTTTCCATTTTAATTTCTCCTCAATACTCTTGGGGTTATCACTTCTTTGGCCCCTGTTAATTAAAAACTGCCTCTTGCTAAAGTCCTTTGACAGACATTTGCCTTGTCTCAACCCATTTTGTTGGCTGCTGAGAGAGGAAATGAAAGAAAGAATTCAGGAACTGCTGTGTGAAATGCTGCCAACATCCTTCCTTGCAACTGTCACTTGACACAAACATAGATTTCTGTTACCATCCCTTGAACTACTGAAACAAACTTACAAATGACACGAAAACTGCAGATTTCAAAAATTCATTAGTGCAACTGTCTCTTTTTCTGAGGATATGGATATAAAAATTGCCCTGTTCAAATAATTGACAAATTATTTGAACCAAACAAGAAAAAAAGAAAACAAGAATAGGCATTTGATACATTCAGATAAAGGTCTGGTTTTGTTTTATTTTGTGTCTTGCAAAAGTGAAAGCTACTTCTCTGTTCCCAGTACTCCCAAATTGCTTCACACTCATCTTTCATTTGTACTACAGGGAAACTTTTTGTATCTGACCAGTGCACAAAAGAAAGGAAGAGCAATGACATAACAGTCTTCAGGAATGGGTGAGTATGTTTTTACTTAATAGTTCAGTGATTAGATGATTTGTCCTAGATTACTTTCTCCATCTGAAGGAATTTAGTTTCTTCTGTCCCAAGAGATCACAAAAGTATTCAAAGAGGACCAGGCTTTCAAGCCATGGTGTGTCAGTCTTCAACCTGAGAGGAGTCAGACTGAGAACTGAGCCACAGCTGCTCAGATTAATTTCCTTTTCCAGCTCAGTGGCTGTTTATTTATTTTATACAAAGAAGGAATGTCTCCAAACAGCCCTAACCAGAATGCTCTGTAACACCACAATTCACGCACATACAAAGAAAGGGAGTTTTAAACTTAGGCTGAGACTCAAAGCAAAGAGTGAGTGAAGATCCTCTTGATGTTTCCAAGGCTCTGCAAGATGATGCCATGACTGACTTGATCTACACTGGGCTAGAGCCCAGCTGTGAGCAGCAGGACAGTAAATATGACTGCCAGAGGGCCTTACAATCCCTAGACCCCTGCACATCTCCCACATGGCTAAATGTCACTGAAAATGCCAGGCTGACCAGGAGTTTTGAAAGATTTCTGTGTTATTTTTTTATTTCCAAATTTTATTTTAAACATTTTCTCTACAACTTTCTTCAGCTATTTTGCCACTTTCCTTTTCCAAGGCAAAGCAGCTGCCATAATTTTTGCTCAAATAGCAATTAGCATATAGATATCCTTAATAGATTTGACAAGTTGTATTCTTGGTATCTGTAAGACAAATGTAATAGATGTGATCTTCAATTGATACAAATCTGTAAACTCTATCATTGTCAGATTTATACCATCTGAGAACCTGGAACTATCATAATAAAATTTTGTGTTTCACATCAGTTATCTGCTGAGAGTGCCAAAAAGGTATTGCTGGTAAACAATTGTTCTTTTAAAAACTTATATTAAAAACACTCCTTCTTTAGACAGGATATGTGGCTTAATTTCAAAGATACACATGGAACAATTTATTATTAGAAGATGGAAATGTAATATCAGGAGTCAGTCGACCACATTTCAATGGCTATTTTTTCCGATATTTTGTTGTGACGTAAATGACAATTTTTACTCATTATGCATGAATTAGATCTGTTAAAATATGTAGATTCCTAAACTGTTACATTTTAAAATCAAGGTTTTTTTTTTAATTCTCAATAATTTTCACTTACAGATGCACCACTGCCTCCTACCTACTGATTAACCTGTGATTCCCAGATAAAGGTATAAGGTAATCTAAAGGCACAGCCTTCCCACATAGTATTTTGCATGCACTATTAAAATGATATTTTCAAAGATGACTGCACACATTCATTCTGTAAAGCCTGTATAAGAGTAAGATCTCTCGACTCCAAGTAGTCTAAGGAGTCCCATGTTGACATAAGCACTTTCATTGGACAATCAAGGGGCTTGCATAACAATTTTTGCTTCCCTGTTCCTTTTCTGTGTAAGTGTTTAAAATCTATTTTTGAAATGTGGTAGGGGAAAATCAAGAATTATGAGGAAAAAAAGAAAACTGGTTTGTAAATTAATGTGAAAAGCATGTCTGAGATTTGCATTTCCTGTGTTTTGGCTTCACTTCAACACAAGGGAGAATGGCTTCCACAGCCATTTTTAAAAAAAAGTTATATTTTTTTTCTCCAAAACAGAAGAATGTTAGAAATTAGACAGGTTCGTTGTGCAGAATGAAAAACAATTCCTTTCTCAGTACTATTGTATACTGCACATTCATTGACTGCCACTTCTTTATTAAAGAACACTTTCGGTCATGTACTAGTGGTAAAATTTCATCTGGCTCAGTGAACTGGTGAAGTGGGACTAGTTGGATTTGGGCAAGAGTCTCATGAGGTTCTCTTAAAAGTTGCTATAGACAATACGCATTACCCCAGCCATTTGGTATCTATTTCTGGAAAGAAAGATCTAGGAGTCCAGCATTTTCACGATAAGATTGGGAATTGATTTTGTACTAAATCTCTTAAAAATGAAGAAAGCACTGGGAGGTCAGGCAAAATAAAACAGCTTTGGAAGAACCCTCTTTCTCAGTCAGTAAAAGACAAATGATGGCCTCTAGCAAGGTGGTTGAAGACTTGTCAAAATAGCTGAAGCAAGTGTTAAAATTGCCTCATGGTATGTTTATAAAAAAGCTGAAAGGATGATAAGGAGAGGTGTGTGCAGTTTCTGAAGTACCCAGCCCTGCAAGCAACTACAGCAAGGCAAAACTCTGCAGCATTACTGATTTTGAAGTTGAGGCTGGAGAAACATTACGACATTGCCTAAAACCAACCTTGACACAAATAGCAGAACAAAGTACAATTCCAATACTCAATTATGATCTTCTCCTTGGCCCCTTTTTATCCTGAGGATAGAGAAAATGTTCAAACATGCTAGAAAACTAAATACCAACAGATCTGACTCTGTAAATCTCTCTGCATCTTCACTATGAATGCTGAAACAAAACTGTATTAAAAGAAGTGAAGTGTGTGTATTTGTTGGTAGATAGTAAGATTTGGATTTATTTTGAGAAACAGGTAAAAGCTGATGCCCTGGCTACCTGATATATACCTGGTGCAGACCTCAAGGCAGAGACACACCCCTTGTGTGTCTGTATGCTTCTTTGTGAGCAATATATATGTCTGATCAGCCCATTTGACAGAATCCACCATTTTTTTATATCCTAACAAAACTTCATGTTATTAAACAGCATTGCAAAAGCATATACCCTGAAGAAATATGTGGGTCTAAAAATTACTTCCATCAAGCCAGGAAAGTGACTGAAAAAGTAGCTGGTCAGACTTGAACACAGTGTTATTTTACATTGTAAAAAATTCTAATATCACAATACCTGTGGCTTGAAACCCACAACATTGCATTAAGAACAATATGCTATTTTAAGCATGTATCTACAGGTTCCTGTACATTTTAAATTAATATTCCCAGCCATACCTCACAGAAGAAAGTAATACTTGTCATTGGCAGTCATATATCAAACGCATTAAAAGTTTTACATTGAATTCACTACAAGATAAAGAAATAATTTTTTGTTAACAAACACACAGAAAATTTTCCCTTAGTCAGAAATATAAGTTAACTTATATTATCACTAAATATATGGCAATAATGTACAGGATTAATCCTATTTTATTTTTTCCTTTAGAAGTTTAATATGTTATTGCAGTAGGAGGGGGCAGAGAAGCTAATTCCTGCCCTTCTGAAAACCAGTTTCTTTGTCTAATTTCCGTTTGTCTCTATGGTAGATGAAACACCTTGAAATTACCTTCCCCAGAACATAAGAATGATTTTTTTTCCTCCCTAGCTCAACTGTCAGAGTGATTAGAATTTTAATTACCAAGGCAGTGAAGACAGAAGAAAATCAGGAGAAAAACACATAAAAGATTCATCAGAGCAAGGAAGACAAAGAGAAGTTTGGTGCAGCCTCACAGCTTGCTTGTTGCCACAGCAATTGCAGGCTATGATCAGGTCAATAGTGTTAACACAGCACTGTCCCTCAGATTTCTGACTGTGTCAGGCTTCTGCGGCATTAGGAAATGGTTTTATCAGTTGTCCCCCAGAGCCAGACAAGGTTTGGAAGGCTCTCCAACTAGCAACCACTCCTCTGCTGGGCTCATTTTAACCCTTTGATCTGCTTTGCAGAACACTGAGCTCAGATCTCAAGTCACAAAGACAAGATTGTCAATGATACAGACTGCTACCATTCAACTATTATTCCAATTAATGTTGTAATTCAATATCTGGGTTTGTTATAAAACAAAGCAAGGCTCTAAATGCTGAAGGGCTGATGGAGAATAGTTAACAGCAGAAATATTTTTGAGAACAATGCTGTGTATTTTAGTTTGGATGAAAAAATGCATTTTAACAGCAGAAACACTGCTTTTTCAGCTATCTGTGATCTGCATGGCCATTTTGCCCTGACATTGTGACTTAGTTCAGCACAGGAGGTAGCATGGACCAGGAGTGGAAGGCTCCTAAAGACCAACAAGTCAAGTGCCGTGTTTGCACATGGCTGCATCGCACCCAGGCACTCTGTTGAGCCACAGATGTCCCTTAATGATCTTGGGACAGTCCCCAGGCTATCTCCACTGTCTGCTCACTCATTTCCAATGCCCATTTCTTGCTAGTGCAAAGGAGTCAGTTGCTGGAGGGGAACTCCAACACCCTGACTCTTCTTCTTACTAAGCATATCACCCCTATTCCTCACTAATATTGCTGTCACTGTCGTTGTTTGTATTACGTGAATACATTCTGTTGACAAGTAAGATCAGCTGCACACGCTGTGCATGGCAAAGGATGAACATGTGCTATTATCAATTCAACAGCAGGCGAGATCATGAAATGAGGTATAGAGTGGCCGAATGGGAAACTGAATCCTCATGCAGTACCTGAACAACAAATTTATTCTTTCTGAACTCACATCCTCACAACCCAGTCCTTGTATTCAAAAGCATTTTAATCAGCTGAAAGCAAAATCATTCTGTAGTGTATGATACTAAATTCGTTTCTCAAATGACTGGTCTCCTTCCAGTGATTCCAACCTTTTGGGAGATAACAAGAAAGTAATAACCAGGGCACATTTAGAACATTTGAAAAGGTGATTATCGATCTGTGCCACTAATCTCCTAAACCAATTGTGTGTGTGTGTGTGCGCTCCTATTTCACCATTGTAAAGGTTAGTCATTCACAGACTATTCACCAGGACCTGCTGGGAATTTTTGAATGTTCTGAATAGTAGGTATTTTAATTCTATTCCACAATATATCTTGGCTGTTATTCTACCTAGACTAAAAACCAAGATTTACAATAACCAGCTTTTTACAAAGTATTGTTACTGTAGATCATTACTCTAGCAAATACTTTACTAGAGGAACAAGCTGTCTTTCTGATCTTTTGTCTGGTAATAGAGCACGTGATATACTTGTAATTTATTAGTCAATTCATAGAGAATTTTTGATTTCCAAGTAATTATATCTCAGTGCAAGATGTAAATAAAAGTGATGAAAAAGTAATTAGGAAAGTAATACAGATAAATTCCAAAAATTATCTTCAAAGCACTGATCTTAACTATACAGTTGTAAATACTGGTAAGAAGCCTATAATTACAGTTAAAGACTACTGCCAGCAGTATAAATCAGAGCACTGAAACCAACATTGCAATTGCTACCTCCTAATTCTGTCTGCTATAAAAGCAGACAACAAGCATAAAACAAAAATCCACACCTTCAAAACTTGTTTACCATCTTTTATCTTGCCTGCTCTGAAACATACATTTTACGGTATGTTTAGTGACAAGGAAGATTTTGTGCAATGCTTTTATCACGATGACGATCTCATTCCAAAGCATTACTATGGAAACCATGAGTGTTTACATAAACTCCGAGGGAGCTAATGCTTGAAAATTGCCTCCAGGCAAAAGCATCCAATGAACACAAGACAAAGTCAATGAAAAGCACAGAAACCATCGTTTTACCTATTCAGTGGACAGATGCGCAAATGCACCAAATGATCAGTTGTTCCTGGGGACAGAACATGCATTGAAGAATCAGATATATCCTCTTCTCATCCAGTCTTGAAACGAAGATATCATGTCTCAGTTGTGATCACATCCCTATTGCTCCACTAAACTTAAATCTCCTTTTGTGGTGTGGGGAACTGAAGTCTTACTAGCAAAAACAAATTAAGTTTATTCCTGCAATTGTGTAACCTATTTGTACTTTTACAACAGTAACATTATTTAGCACTCCAAAAATAAAACAGGAGATTGGTTTATGCAGTTTCATAGGATCCATTACCACATTAATTTGAACCACATATTACTTTCACACAATATTCTATGCTGTTTAGGAAAAAGTTTTAAATTGGAAAGTTCATTAAAAAAATGAATGATTTAGCTCTTAAAATGCCTCACTGAACTGCAGCACAAGGCACTGTAGTGACCCAACCACATATTAGCAAGTGGTTGCAATCATGTCTTTGTATACAATCTGCATATTCATTGACTCAATAATCGCACTGACTTAAATTCCAAACCTACACCTGTTCCTTGTCACATAATTATGTAACAGAATCAACATCATCACAAGGCAAATGAACTTGTATAAATGAACAAGTACAAAACAGTCCTATTTAATGCTAGAAACAATGTTAACCATACCAAAGTACTCCATTCAGAAGCATTTTTTCACAATATTATAGTCACTCCAAGAAACAGAGTATACGTGATTTAAAAACACGGGTAACTTGCCAGTGAAATTAAATTTCAGTAAATGGGGATATGTTTGCTGAATACTGCACAACTAGAACCAAGTGGTTTCAAAAGAGTCTTTATTTTGTTGTTGCTGTTTTTCTTACATAAATGTTTACTTCTGCATCTTACAGCTGTGGAAAATATTCAAAAAAAGTACCATCATTCTGAAAACCCAAACCCAGGAGGGTAAGAAAAGGAAGACTGAAGGGGAAAGAAAGGAAGCAGGAGGAAAAAGCATAAACCATGCAAAAAACAAATTACATTTCTATGACTGAATCTTTTTATTTCTTACATTTGAAGCTGGTAAATCTGAACTCATTATTTCAAAAACACAGAGTAATCTAATGAGAGAAAAGAGGAAAAATTTAGAGGAAAATGTTAATGACCTATGAAAATCTCCAGTCTTGGTATTAGAGACTGAGGATTTCTGTTCAAAATTATGAACTCTCCTTATTTTCAAGTAAGACCTCCGTGGAGGTATCCTACCTATCCTCCCTTTATAGTGGAGCTTTTCAAGCTTATGTGTCTCCTCAACTTGTACCCCTAAGTTTTCAATATAGTGATTCATTTTGACGTATTAGGAAAACTCACTGATGTAATATATCGAGCAGGTCTTCCAAGGACTAAAAAAATACTACATAATTCCAAAATAAAATTGCTCTTTTCTCAGTCTTATTCCTTACTGCACAAATTTAACCAGCATAAAATGGCTCATGTTGAGATAAAGAGTTTTGCAATCCACTTTCTTGAAACGCATCTTTACACAGCCTGGCAGAAGACAGGAGACAGATGTTCAACGTTTTCAATGCTAATCTTGAAATAAAGGACATGAGTTTTATGAGTATTCATCAGCAGTAAAGAAAATATCATAGCCAAAAGGCCCAAAAACCACAGAGAAATTGGATTTTGTATAGAAAGCTAGAAGGAGACTTCCTTCCTGTTTTACCAGTTGAAAAAAAATAATCTAGACGGAGTCTGTCAGAGAAAGCTTTTGCTTCTTTTTTCTTCTGGTGTCCCCGACTCATGTGAGATTGCCTGCAAAAAACGGTGCCTGAGGGATCTATATTCAGTTTTCTAAAGCAAACATAGCATAAGCACTGTTTCTGGGTTACACAATTGACTCCTGTAATATAAAACGTGAGACAATATCCCCTAATGATATTCAGAACATGTTCTTGCAGTTTTCAAGTGTTTTTCATTTTGTTTCTTGGAACAGAGATGTTTTCACATACTGGCTTTGAAAGTTAAACAGCTATGCAAATTCTGTAGCATGCCAGCACACATAGCTTCCCTTGTCAGACAAATGTCTTTCCTAAAGGGCAAAAAGAGGTTTTGGTGAGTTACATAGGCTGATCTTGAAGCCTTCTCATGAAAAAATATTCCTCCAAAGCAATTTGTGTTTCATTTTTCCACACTTTACCTACATTTGAAGAACTGTTCTAACAGTGTACATAGTAGAATTGGACACAATACTCTCAACACATTTCCACCAGTCTTAACTTGCAGATAAATTTTCCATATTTTTTCTCTCACTCACTTACAAACCCTAGGATAGCACCAGCTCTTTTGACAGTAGTATTGCATTGGGACACCCATCATAGATCCTTATCAAGAAAGGTAGTCCTTCCTATTTATATGTGCCACAGTCTTTGCTTTTGACTGTGTAACTGTGCAGTTTTCTGCTTTGCTGGTATTTGCTCCCATAAAACAACACACAGATTCCACAAGAGGCAAAATTTCTTCCCCCATATCTGTCAAGAAACTTTCAAACCATATTGACTACGTAGAAAAAGTGTAAAAGACAGCCTAGTGCCCATTGCAAAGTGTGCTATGATCTGACTGCTTTTGAGTGCAGCCAAAGTGAATAAAGGCAGATTATTTGTTCAGACAGTACTTCGAAATCATGGCGCTTTGCAAAGACATGGAAAAGGAAGGAAAGTGAGCCACACAAATGTCTTCAAATCTCCTCTGAATTTGCCACAAAAGCAGATATTGTATTTACTCGTATCTGTCTTTTATGTTTTATACAATAAGCAACATCATTATCTCCTAACTTCTTGGTTTATGGCTTAAACAAACTGTGGAGTCATTCCAACTGCAAACAAATAGACTCTAAGTGCAAATGTGAGGGACATTCAGATAACAATAATATCAGCAAGTCTACAAGAGATAGACTGAATGTCATATTGGAGATTCCTAGAGTAATTGTAACTGTCACACAATGAAGAACAGAATAATGACAACTGGAAGAGACACTGAGAGATAATCTAGTCCACTTGCCTACAGTAAGGAATATCTGCAGCTAGATAAGATTGCTAAGATCCCCATTCAGCCCAATCCTGAATGTCTCCAGGAACGGGACTTCCACCATCTGTGGTTAACCTGCTCCAGTGCTTCTCAACCTTTCTTACAGGCTTTTTTAGGTACTGAAAGGCCACAATATTGTGGTCTCACCATAGAGGTCTCACTTGTTAAAATGCCTGTGCACCAATGCACGCAGCATGAGGAACAAGCAGGAGGAGTTAGAAATCTGTGTCCAGTCAGATGACTATGATCTGGTGGCAGTTACAGAGACATGGTGGCACAGCACACATGAGTGGAATGTGGTCATGGACAGCTATGTCCTCTTCAGGAGGGACGGGTCAGAAAGGTGAAGTAGTGGAACAGCTCTTTACGTTGAGAGAGCAACTGGAATGCATTGAGTTCTGTACAGGAGTGAGTGAAGCGAGAGTTGAGAGTTTGTGGGTGCGGATTAAGGGGTAAGCTGGCATGAGTGACATTGTCAAGGGTGTCTATTGGGACAAAGCACTGGCAGGTAAATATGCCCAAGACACTTGTTTAACATTAAAAAAAACCTCCTTTCAAGCGCAACATCAGAGTTTCCCAACAGGCAGGAAGTCAAGGAAGGGAGCCAGAAGACCTGTGTGGTTAAACAGGGAGCTGCTGGTCAAACAAAAGAGGGAGGAGAAAATCTATAGGTCATGGAAGGAGGGGCTGACCACTTGGTATGATTATAAGGCTCTAGTCAGAGGATGTAGGGACGCAATGAGAAAAGCCAAGGTCTTTTTGGAATTAAACCTTGTAAAGGAGGTCAAGGGCAACAAAAAGGGGCTTCTTCAAATACATTGCAGGTCAGACTAAACCAGTGAGAACTCAGAGAAAGTTAGGGCAAAAGAAGAGGCTGGAGAGGTGGGCACAAGCCAAACTCATGGGGTTCAACAAGACCAAATGTAAGGTCCTGCATCTGGGTCGAGGCAATACTAGACACAAATACAGGCTGGGCAGTGACTGGCTGGAGAGTAGCCCTGAGGAGAGGGACTTGGGGGTGCTTGTGGACGAGAA